>BPUM01001370.1:0-22848 GCA_020521455.1 Prunus kanzakura | reverse complement strand
TTGCATAGTTCTAGCGATTGGATTTCACTCAAAACTCACCAAATGACTCCTCCCACCATATTATGATGATGCCCAAGTTGTGGGCTCGATCGGAAATCAATAGGGGTATGAAATTGCACAATTCAGGTTCAAAGGCAGTTCGTTCCTTATAGGAGTGGTTGGTGTATTCCGTAGTTCTAGCGATTGGATATCACTCAAAACTCACCAAATGACTCCTCCGACCATATTATGTTGATGCCCAAGTTTTGGGCTCGATCGGAAATCAATAGGGGTAAGAAATTGGACAATTCAGGTTCAAAGGCAGTTCGTTCCTTACAGGAGTGGTTGGTGCATTCCGTAGTTCTAGCGATTGGATTTCACTCAAAACTCACCAAATGACTCCTCCCACCATATTATGATGATGCCCAAGTTTTGGGCTCGATCGGAAATCAATAGGGGTAAGATATTGGACAATTCAGGTTGAAGGGCCGTTCGTTCCTTATAGGAGTGGTTGGTGTATTCCGTAGTTCTAGCGATTGGATTTCTCTCAACACTCACCAAATGACTCCTCCCACCATATTATGATGATGCCAAAGTTTTGGGCTCGATCGGAATTCCATAGGGGTAAGAAATTGGACAATTCAAGTTCGAAGGCAGTTCGTTCCGGATTGGAGTGGTTGGTGTATTGCATAGTTCTAGCGGTTGGATTTCACTCAAAACTCACCAAATGACTCCTCCCACCGTATTATGATGATGCGCAAGTTTTGGGCTAGACCGGAAATCAATAGGGGAAAGAAATTGGACAATTCAGGTTCAAAGGCAGTTCGTTCCTTATAGGAGTGGTTGGTGTATTCCGTAGTTCTAGCAATTGGATTTCACTCAAAACTCACCAAACGACTCCTCCCACCATATTATGATGATGCCAAAGTTTTAGGCTCGATCCGAAATCCATAGGGGTAAGAAATTGGACAATTCAAGTTCGAAGGCAGATCGTTCCGAATTGGAGTGGTTGGTGTATGGCATAGTTCTTGCGATCGGATTTCACTCAAAACTCACCAAATGACTCCTCCCACCATATTATGATGATGCCCAAGTTTTGGGCTCGATCGGAAATCAATGGGGGTAAGAATTTGGACAATTCAGGTTCAAAGGCAGTTCGTTCCTTATAGGAGTGGTTGGTGTATTCCGTAGTTCTAGCAATTGGATTTCACTCAAAACTCCCCAAATGACTCCTCCCACCATATTATGATGATGCCCAAGTTTTGGGCCCGATAGGAAATCAATAGGGGTAAGAAATTGGACAATTCAGGTTCAAAGGCAGTTCGTTCCTTATAGGAGTGGTTGGTGTATTCCGTAGTTTTAACGATTAGATTTCTCTCAAAACTCACCAAATGACTCCTCCCACCATATTATGATGATGCCCAAGTTTTGGGCTGGAACGGAAGTCAATATGGGTAAGAAATTGGACAATTCAGGTTCAAAGGCAGTTCGTTCCTTATAGGAGGGGTTGGTGTATTCTGTAGTTCTAGCGATTGGATTTCACTCAAGACTCACCAAATGACTCCTCCCACCATATTATGATGATGCCCAAGTTTTGGGCTCGATCGGAAATCCATAGGGGTAAGAAATTGGACAATTCAGGTTGAAAGGCAGTTCGTTCCTCATCGGAGTGGTTGGTGTATTCCGTAGTTCTAGCGATTGGATTTCACTCAAAACTCACCAAATGACTCCCCCCACCATGTCATGATGATGCCCTAGTTTTGGGCTCGATCGGAAATCAATAGGGGTAAGAAATTGGACAATTCAGGTTCAAAGGCAGTTCGTTCCTTATAGGAGTGGTTGGTGTATTCCGTAGTTCTAGCAATTGGATTTCACTCAAAACTAACCAAACGACTCCTCCCACCATATTATGATGATGCCATAGTTTTGGGCTCGATCGGAAATCCATAGGGGTAAGAAATTGGACAATTCAAGTTCGAAGGCAGTTCGTTCCGAATTGGAGTGGTTGTTGTATTGCATAGTTCTAGCGATTGGATTTCACTCAAAACTCACCAAATGACTCCCCCCACCGTATTATGATGATGCCCAAGTTGTGGGCTTGATCGGAAATCAATAGGGGTAAGAAATTGGACAATTCAAGTTCGAAGGCAGTTCGTTCCGAATTGGAGTGGTTGGTGTATTCCGTAGTTCTAGATATTGGATTTCACTCAAAACTCACCAAATGACTCCTCCCACCATATTATGATGATGCCCAAGTTTTGGGCTCGATCGGAAATCAATAGGGGTATGAAATTGGACAATTTAGTTTCGAAGGCAGTTCGTTCCTTATAGGAGTGGTTAGTGTATTCCGTAGTTCTAGCTATTGGATTTCACTCAAAACTCACCAAATGACTCCTCCCACCATATTATGATGATGCCCAAGTTTTGGGCTCGATCGGAAATCAATAGGGGTAAGAAATTGGACAATTTAGGTTTAAAGGCAGTTCGTTCCTTATAGGAGTGGTTGGTGTATTCCGTAGTCATAGCGATTGGATATCACTCAAAACTCACCAAATGACTCCTCCCACCATATTATGATGATGCCCAAGTCTTGGGCTTGATCGGAAATCAATAGGGGTAAGAAATTGGACAATTCAGGTTCAAAGGCAGTTCGTTCCTTATAGGAGTGGCTGGTGTATTCCGTAGTTCTAGCGATTAGATTTCACTCAAAACTCACCAAATGACTCCTCCCACCATATTATGATGATTCTCAAGTTTTGGGCTCGATCGGAAATCTATAGGGGTAAGAAATTGGACAATTCAGGTTCAAAGGCAGTTCGTTCCTTATAGGAGTGGTTGGTGTATTCCGTAGTTCTAGCGATTGGATTTCACTCAAAACTCACCAAATGAATCCTCCCACCATATTATGATGATGCCCAAGTTTTGGGCTCGATCAGAAATCCATAGGGGTAAGAAATTGGACAATTCAAGTTCGAAGACAGTTCTTTCCGAATTGGAGTGGTTGGTGTATTGCATAGTTCTAGCGATTAGATTTCACTCAAAACTCACCGAATGACTCCTCCCACCATATTATGATGATGCCCAAGTTGTGGGCTCGATCGGAAATCAATAGGGGTATGAAATTGGACAATTCAGGATCAAAGGCAGTTCGTTCCTTATAGGAGTGGTTGTAGCGATTGGATTTCACTCAAATCCCACCAAATGACTCCTCCCACCATATTATGATGATGCCCAAGTTTTGGGCTCGATCGGAAATTAATAGGAGTAAGAAATTGGACACTTTAGGTTTAAAGGCAGTTCGTTCCTTATAGGAGTGGTTGGTGTATTCCGTAGTTCTAGCGATCGGATTTCACTCAAAACTCACCAAATGACTCCTCCCCCCATATTATGATGATGCCCAAGTTTTGGGCTCGATCGGAAATCCATAGGGGTAAGAAATTGGACAATTCAAGTTCGAAGATAGTTCGTTCCGAATTGGAGTGGTTGGTGTATTGCATAGTTCTAGCGATTGGATTTCACTCAAAACTCACCAAATGACTCCTCCCATCATATTATGATGATGCCCATGTTTTGGGCTCGATCGGAAATCAATAGGGGTAAGAAATTGGACAATTCAGGTTCAAAGGCAGTTCGTTCCTTATAGGAGTGGTTGTAGCGATTGGATTTCACTCAAATCCCACCAAATGACTCCTCCCACCATATTATGATGATGCCCAAGTTTTGGGCTCGATCGGAAATCAATAGCGGTAACAAATTGGACAATTCAGGTTCAGAGGCAGTTCGTTCCTTATAGGAGTGGTTGGTGTATTCCATAGCTCTAGCGATTGGATTTCACTCAAAACCCACCAAATGACTCCTCCCACCATATTATGATGAGGCCCAAGTTTTGGGCTCGATCGGAAATCAATAGGGGTAAGAAATTCGACAATTCAGGTGCATAGGCAGTTCGTTCCTTATACGAGTGGTTGGTGTATTCCGTTGTTCTAGCGATCGGATTTCACTCAAAACTCACCAAATGACTCCTCCCACCATATTATGATGATGCCCAAGTTTTGGGCTCGATCGGAAATCCATAGGGGTAAGAAATTGGATAATTCAAGTTCGAAGATAGTTCGTTCCGAATTGGAGTGGTTGGTGTATTGCATAGTTCTAGCAATCGGATTTCACTCAAGACTCACCAAATGACTCCTCCCACCATATCATGATGATGCCCAAGTTGTGGGTTCGATCGAAAATCAATAGGGGTATGAAATTGGACAATTCAGGTTCAAAGGCAGTTCGTTCCTTATAGGAGTGGTTGGTGTATTCCGTAGTTCTAGCGATTGGATTTCACTCAAAACTCACCAAATGAATCCTCCCACCATATTATGATGATGCCCAAGTTTTGGGCTCGATCAGAAATCCATAGGGGTAAGAAATTGGACAATTCAAGTTCGACGACAGTTCGTTCCGAATTGGAGTGGTTGGTGTATTCCGTAGTTCTAGCGATTAGATTTCACTCAAAACTCACCGAATGACTCCTCCCACCATATTATGATTATGCCCAAGTTTTGGGCTCGATCGGAAATCAATAGGGGTAAGAAATTGGACAATTCAGGTGCAAAGGCAGTTCGTTCCTTATAGGGGTGGTTGGTGTATTCCGTTGTTCTAGCGATCGGATTTCACTCAAAACTCACCAAATGACTCCTCCCACCATATAATGATGATGCCCAAGTTTTGGGCTCGATCGGAAATCCATAGGGGTAAGAAATTGGATAATTCAATTTCGAAGACAGTTCGTTCCGAATTGGAGTGGTTGGTGTATTGCATAGTTCTAGCAATCGGATTTCACTCAAGACTCACCAAATGACTCCTCCCACCATATCATGATGATGCCCAAGTTGTGGGTTCGATCGGAAATCAATAGGGGTATGAAATTGGACAATTCAGGTTCAAAGGCAGTTCGTTCCTTATAGGAGTGGTTGGTGTATTCCGTAGTTCTAGCGATTGGATTTCACTCAAAACTCACCAAATGAATCCTCCCACCATATTATGATGATGCCCAAGTTTTGGGCTCGATCAGAAATCCATAGGGGTAAGAAATTGGACAATTCAAGTTCGAAGACAGTTCGTTCCGAATTGGAGTGGTTGGTGTATTGCATAGTTCTAGCGATTGGATTTCACTCAAAACTCACCAAATGACTACTCCCACCATAATATGATGAGGCCCAAGTTTTGGGCTCAATCGGAAATCAATAGGGGTAAGAAATTGGACAATTCAGGTGCAAAGGCAGTTCGTTCCTTATAGGAGTGGCTGGTGTATTCCGTTGTTCTAGCGATCGGATTTCACTCAAAGCACACCAAATGACTTCTCCCACCATATTATGATGATGCCCAAGTTTTGGGCTCGATCGGAAATCCATAGGGGTAAGAAATTGGATAATTCAATTTCGAAGACAGTTCGTTCCGAATTGGAGTGGTTGGTGTATTGCATAGTTCTAGCGATTGGATTTCACTCAAAACTCACCAATGACTCCTCCCACCATATTATGATGATGCCCAAGTTTTGGGCTTGATCGGAAATCAATAGGGGTAAGAAATTGGACAATTTAGGTTTAAAGGCAGTTCGTTCCTTATGGGAGTGGTTGGTGTATTCCGTAGTTATAGCGATTGGATTTCACTCAAAACTCACCAAATGATCCACCCACCATATTATGATGATGCCCAAGTTTTCGGCTCGATCGGAAATCAATAGGGGTAAGAAATTGGACAATTCAGGTTCAAAGGCAGTTCGTTCCTTATAGGAGTGGCTGGTGTATTCCGTAGTTCTAGCGATTAGATTTCACTCAAAACTCACCAAATTACTCCTCCCACCATATTATGATGATTCCCAAGTTTTGGGCTCGATCGGAAATCCATAGGGGTAAGAAATTGGACAATTCAAGTTCGAAGGCAGTTCGTTCCGAATTGGAGTGGTTGGTGTGTTGCATAGTTCTAGCGATTGGATTTCACTCAAAACTCACCAATTGACTCCTGCCACCATATTATGATGATGCCCAAGTTTTGGGCTCGATCGGAAAGCAATATCGGTAAGAAATTGGACAATTCAGGTTCAAAGGCAGTTCGTTCCTTATAGGTGTGGCTGGTGTATTCCGTAGTTCTAGCGATTGGATTTCACTCAAAACTCACCAAATGACTCTTCCCACCATATTATGATGATGCCCAAGTTTTGGGCTCGATCGGAAATCCATAGGGGTAAGAAATTGGACAATTCAAGTTCGAAGGCAGTTCGTTCCGAATTGGAGTGGTTGGTGTATTGCATAGTTCTAGCGATTGGATTTCACTCAAAACTCACCAAACGACTCCTCCCACCATATTATGATGATGCCCAAGTTTTGGGCTCGATCGGAAATCAATAAGGGTGAGAAATTGGACAATTCAAGTTCGAAGGCAGTTCGTTCCTTATAGGAGTGGCGGGTGTATTCCGTAGTTCTAGCGATTGGATTTCACTCAAAACTCACCAAATGACTCCTCCCACCATATTACGGTGATGCCCAAGTTTTGGGCTCGATCGGAAATCAATAGGGGAAAGAAATTGGACAATTCAGGTTCAAAGGCAGTTCGTTCCTTATAGGAGTGGCTGGTGTATTCCTTAGTTCTAGCGATTGGATTTCACTCAAAACTCACCAAATGACTCCTCCCACCATATTATGTCGATGCCCAAGTTTTGGGCTCGATCGGAAGTCCAATGGGGTAAGAAAATGGACAATTCAAGTTCGAAGACAGTTCGTTCCGAATTGGAGTGGTTGGTGTATTGCATAGTTCTCGCAATTGGATTTCACCCAAAACTCACCAAACGACTCCTCCCACCATATTATGATGATGCCCAAGTTTTGGGCTCGATCGGAAATCAATAGGGGTAAGGAATTGGACAATTCAAGTTCAAAGGCAGTTCGTTCCTTATAGAAATGGTTGGTGTATTCCGTAGTTCTACGGATTGGATTTCACTCAAAACGCACCAAATGACTCCTCCCACCATATTATGATGATGCCCAAGTTTTGGGCTCAATCGGAAATCCGTAGGCGTAAGAAAGTGGACAATTCAAGTTCAAAGGCAGTTCGTTCCGAATTGGAGTGGTTAGTGTATTGCATAGTTCCAGCAATTGGATTTTACCCAAAACTCACCAAATGATAACCCCCAAAATATTAAGATGATGCCCAAGTTTTGGGCTCGATGGGAATCCGAATTGTAGTGGTTGGTGTATTACATAGTTCTAGCCATTGGATTTCACTGAAAACTCGCCAAATGACTTCTCCCACCATATTACGATGATGTCCAAGTTTTGGGCTCGACCGGAAATCAGTAGGGGTAAGAAATTGGACAATTCAGGTTCAAAGGCAATTCGTTCCTTATAGGAGTGGTTGGTGTATTCTATAGTTCTAGCGATTGGCTTTCACTCAAAACTCACGAAATGACTCCTCCCACCATATTATGATGATGCCCAAGTTTTGGGATCGATCGGAAATCAATAGGGGTAAGAAATTGGACAATTCAAGTTGAAAGGCAATTCGTTCCGAATTAGAGTGGTTGGTGTATTGCGTAGTTCTAGCGATTGGATTTCACTCAAAACTCACCAAATAACTCCTCCCTCTGTAATATGATGATGTCCAAGTTTTGAACTCGATCGGGAATCAATAGGGGTAAGAAATTGGACAATTCAAGTTCTTAGGCAGTTCGTTCCGAATTGGAGTGGTTGGTGTATTCCGTAGTTCTAGCGATTGGATTTCACTCAAAACTCACCAAATGACTCCTTCCACTATATTATGATGATGCCCAAGTTGTGGGCTCGATCGGAAATCAATAGGGGTAAGAAATTGGACAATTCAGGTTCCAAGGCTGTTCGTTCCATATAGGAGTGGTTGATGTATTCCGTAGTTCTAGCGATTGGATTTCACTCAAAACTCCCCAAATGACTCCTCCCAGCATATTATGATGATGCCCAAGTTTTGGGCTCGATCGGAAATCAATAGGGGTAAGAAATTGGACAATTCAGGTTCAAAGGCAGTTCGTTCCTTATAGGAGTGGTTGGTGTATTCCGTAGTTCTAGCAATTGGATTTGACTCAAAACTCACCAAGTGACTCCTCCCACCATATTATGATGATGCCCAAGTTTTGGGATCGATCGTAAATCCACAGGGGTAAGAAATTGGACAATTAAAGTTCGAAGACAGTTCGTTCCGAATTGGAGTGGTTGGTGGAGTTCATAGTTCTAGCGATTGGATTTCACTCAAAACTCACCAAATGACTGCTCCCACCATATTATGATGATGCCCAAGTTTTGGGCTCGATCAGAAATCAATAGGGGTAAGAAATTGGACAATTCAGGTTCAAAGGCAGTTCGTTCCTTATTGGAGTGGTTGGTGTATTCCGTAGTTCTAGCGATTGGATTTCACTCAAAACACACCAAATGACTCCTCCCACCATATTATGATGATGCCCAAGTTTTGGGCTCGATCAGAAATCAATAGGGGTAAGAAATTGGACAATTCAGGTTCAAAGGCAGTTCGTTCCTTATAGGAGTGGTTGGTGTATTCCGTAGTTCTAGCGATTGGATTTCACTCAAAACACACCAAATGAATCCTCCCACCATATTATGATGATGCCCAAGTTTTGGGCTCGATCGGAAATCAATAGGGGTATGAAATTGGACAATTCATGTTCAAAGGCAGTTCGTTCCTTATAGGAGTGATTGGCCTATTCCGTAGTTCTAGCGATTGGATTTCACTCAAAACTCACCAAATGACTCCTCCCACCATATTATGATGATGCCAAAGTTTTGGGCTCGATCGGAAATCAATTGGGGTAAGAAATTGGACAATTCAGGTTCAAAGGCAGTTCGTTCCTTATAGGGGTGGTTGGTGTATTCCGTAGTTCTAGCGATCGGATTTCACTCAAAACTCACCAAATGACTCCTCCCACAACATTATGGTGATGCCAAAGTTTTGGGCTCGATCGGAAATCCATAGGGGTAAGAAATTGGACAATTCAAGTTCGAAGACAGTTCGTTCCGAATTGGAGTGGTTGGTGTGTTGCATAGTTCTAGCGATTGGATTTCCCTCAAAACTCACCAAATGACTCCTCCCACAATATTATGACGATGCCCAAGTTTTGGGCTCGATCGGAAATCAATAGGGGTAAGAAATTGGACAATTGAGGTTCAAAGGCAGTTCGTTCCTTATAGGAGTGGTTGGTGCATTCAGTAGTTCTAGCGATTGGATTTCACTCAAAACTCACCAATGACTCCTCCCACCATATTATGATGACGCCCATGTTTTTGGCTCGATCGGAAATCAATAGGGGTGAGAAATTGGACAATTCAGTTTCAAAGGCAGTTCGTTCCTTATAGGTGTGGTTGGTGTATTCCGTAGTTCTAGCGATTGGATTTCACTCAAAACTCACCAAATGACTCCTCCCACCATATTATGATGATTCCAAAGTTTTGGGCTCGATCGGAAATCCATAGGGGTAAGAGATTGGACAATTCAAGTTCGAAGGCTGTTCGTTCCGAATTGGAGTGGGTGGTGTATTGCATAGTTCTAGCGATTGGATCTCACTCAAAACTCACCAAATAACTCCTCCCACCATATTATGATGATGCCCAAGTTGTGGGCTCGATCGGAAAACAATAGGGGTATGAAATTAGACAATTCAAGTTCAAAGGCAGTTCGTTCCTTATAGGAGTGGCTGGTGTATTCCGTAGTTCTACCAATTGGATTTCATTGAAAACTCACCAAATGAATCCTCCCACCATATTATGATGATGCCCAAGGTTTGGGCTCGATCGGAAATCCATAGGGGTAAGAAATTGGACAATTCAAGTTCGAAGACAGTTCGTTCCGAATTGGAGTGGTTGGATTATTGCATAGTTCTAGCGATTGGATTTCACTCAAAACTCACCAAATGACTCCTCCCACCATGTTATGATGATGTCCAAGTTTTGGGCTCGATCGGAAATCAATAGGGGTAAGAAATTGGAAAATTCAGGTTCAAAGGCAGTTCGTTCCTTATAGGAGTGGCTGGTGTATTCCGTAGTTCTAGCGATTGGATTTCACTCAAAACCCACCAAATGACTCCGCCCACCATATTATGGTGATGCCCAAGGTTTGGGCTCGATCGGAAATCCATAGGGGTAAGAAATTGGACAATTCAAGTTCGAAGACAGTTCGTTCCGAATTGGAGTGGTTGGATTATTGCATAGTTCTAGCGATTGGATTTCACTCAAAACTCACCAAATGACTCCTCCCACCATGTTATGATGATGTCCAAGTTTTGGGCTCGATCGGAAATCAATAGGGGTAAGAAATTGGAAAATTCAGGTTCAAAGGCAGTTCGTTCCTTATAGGAGTGGCTGGTGTATTCCGTAGTTCTAGCGATTGGATTTCACTCAAAACTCACCAAATGACTCCTCCCACCATATTATGATGATGCCCAAGTTTTGGGCTCGATCGGAAATCAATAGTGTTAAGAAATGTGACAATTCATGTTCAAAGGCAGTTCATTCCTTGTAGGAGTGGTTGGTGTATTCCGTAGTTCTAGCGAGTGGATTTCACTCAAAACTCACCAAATGACTCCTCCCACCATATTATGATGATGCCCAAGTTTTTGGCTCGATCGGAAATCAATAGGGGTAAGAAATTGGACAATTCAGGTTGAAAGGTAGTTCGTTCCTTATAGGAGTGGTTGGTGTATTCTTTCTAGCGATTGGATTTCACTCAAAACTCACCACATGACTCCTCCCACCATATTATGATGACGCCCAAGTTTTGGGCTCGATCGGAAATCAATAGGGGTAAGAAATTGGACAATTCAGGTTCAAAGGAAGTTCGTTCCTTATAGGAGTGGTTGGTGTATTCCGTAGTTCTAGCGATCGGATTTCGCTCAAAACTCACCAAATGACTCCTCCCGCAATATTATGATGATGCCCAAGTTTTGGGCTCGATCGGAAATCCATAGGGGTAAGAAATTGGACAATTCAAGTTCGAAGACAGTTCGTTCCGAATTGGAGTGGTTGGTTGTTTGTGCCTAATAAATCACGGCCGTGAATTGGCCGAGGGAATAACTCTTCTCGGCCTCAAGCTGAAACGCAGCGTTTTGTCAGGGTGTTTGGCTTTCCACAGAAACATGAGGAAAATCACCAAGGCATGGTTATCTCGGCCAAGGTTATAGGCCGAGGCCGAGATTGAGACGATAGGTGCCTACAGCTTTGGCAGCTACCTTAGTGCCATTACCCATAGTTAGCCCCATTTCTCCTTTTCCGAGTCTTCTACTTCCTACTAGTCCCTGCACACAATTGCAAATATGTTGACTAGCTCCTGAATCAACTATCCAGGTAGAAGTATTAACTGTAAAAACTGATTCAAGAACAAGAGTGTTACCTTCCGAAGGCTTGTTCTTTAAGCTTGCGAGGTAATCCTTGCAATTTCTCTTCCAATGTCCATCCTTTCCACAGTGAAAGCAAGTTCCTTTCGGTTCCTTGCCTTTCTTTGTTATTTTTCTTTCCTTGGGTTTTAGAAAACCTTTCTTCTTCTTTCCCTTATCCTTACCTTTCGGTTTGGATTTGGAAGAGGAGGAAGAACTCTTTTCAAACACCGCAACTGTCCCTTTCAACCCTTTATCCTTTGAGATATTCTTTTCAGCTACTATAGCCATATTGAGTAGCTCAGGTAAGGAACTTTCCATCTTTCCCATATTATAGTTCATAACAAATTGGGAAAAATCTGATGAGAGGGACGAAAGAAAAAAATCTTGTTGAACTTCAGCATTAAATGGACAATCCAATTTTTCCAGTTTCTCAAGCAATGATATTATCTTGAGACCATGCTGATTAACCGGAGTCCCCCTTGTCATCTTTGTGTTAACAAGTTCACATATTGTATTGAATCGCAAGCTACGAGTAACTTCACCATATAACTCATTAAGGTGAAGCAATATGGAAGCACAATCATCCATATCTTCATGTTGTTTTAGTAGCTCATCATTCATGGATGCTAGTAAGTAACATTTACCTCTACTATCATCCTTGACATGCTTCTCATAAGCAGTTATTTCTTCCTGAGTAGCTTCTTCGTCAGGAGCAATATGTGGTGGGGCTTGTGTCAACACATAATCAATCTCATCCATTTTAAGGACAAGTTTCATTTTGCGAAGCCAACCCGGATAGTTCGTGCCATCAAGGATGTAATTGTTAAGTATCGATGAGATTGGGTTTTTAACGGCCATTTGAAAATTCTGCAACAATGTAAACAAATTTTAGTTTAGATTAATCTTCTACCAAAAACTTAGGGTCTTTAAGTCATGATGGTAGCTCCCACTATTTTTGGCAAATTTCATATCCCTCTTGAAATCCGAGAGTTTCCGTTGAAACTCTTAGTGGGGATGGGAGTCTCAATTTCAAATAGTTTTCCTCAACCTAACAGTTTGTTGGATTGCTATCTTACTAATGAGAGGATACTCTTATCCAATCACATCATTCATGTGAATACCCATCACTATGGCCTCTAGAGAACTAGACCTCAACCTAACAGTTTGTTGGTTTCGTTCGTCTTAGTTAAGTTATTCCCACCATGCTTGTGGGTATAGGGTTTCAAGCATGACCTCAACCTAACGATTTGTTGGCCACACTCGTTATCTATCCGCACTACATCAAGTATGTGTAATAGGCTTCCCTTGGATGGTTACAAGTACTGGATGTTGCCTCACTGAGGTACAACAAAGTGTAAATGTGCCACCCAATAAGAGACTACCACGGTGGAAGGCCACAAAATAGCATTCAAAATGCCATTTCGCTTATCAACTTAATATTGCTTTGAGGGTAGTTAATTTGGTCTCATTTTAATCCAATTTTAATCCTGTTAAAAATACCTATCTAATCTCATTAAATGGTTCCCAATGCAACATATTAGTAGCACATAATACTCCCACTAAATATTTTAGAAACCATTTGCTTAAGATAGCAAGAATACATGGTGCTACTAATTGGTTAATTATTGTCATTACCGAACATTCCAATTGCATTGGGCTTATAGGATGATTATGGACTTTCTTGTTGATCCAACACGAGCCACCATGTTGGATCATGGTCTTGGAAGGTGATTCATTTTAATTACGCGCGCATAAAAATAAATTAGGCATGAAAGCCATTTCAATATTACATAGCCAAATAAATTAGGCATGAAAGCCATTTCATTATTACATAGCCAATCAAAATGAATACATATCCAATAAGCGGCCAATCACATAGCTCAATTGTTTGGTCTAAGTCCATAACCATCCTTTAATTATTTAAACGCTTTAAACAATTAAACTAGCAATGTAAATACATGCTCTTGGGTTGCATACATATGTGGGTTTAATTCAAGTGGTAACCATATTCAAAATAAATCTACCATGGAGTGAAAACGTTTTACTACAATAGCAAAAGTAATTGTGGAAATCTTTTGGACATAGTTACACTTATCATATATTGCAAGTCCAAAAATATTCATCAATTAATAATGGATCCAATGTTGATCCACTAGGGTGTGGGGTTAAAGCATGCATTTGTTTAACACAAAGTGGTGATCATGATTATTCCAACAAGGTGAATAATCATGAATGTGACTAGGTAGGCCAACCACACTCACCAAAGTAATAAAAAAAAAAAAATTTAGTGTGGTAGGCAAATAATTAGTGATATGAATAAATTGATCAACTTTTGCATTTTATATCAAATCACCAACATTTATACCTAGAAAGCCCCACACACTCACCAAAGTAATCTTATTAATTATAGTGTGGTGGGTAAATGTTTATTGAGTGGAAACATTTTTGAAAAACTTTTAATTTTATAATAAAACACCATCATCAACTTTTGACCTATTTTGGTGGAAAATTCCACTAAACACAATCATCAAGATTAGCCACCTAACTTATGGATCAAAAAGATCCCATAACAAGAACATCAAGAACACCAAGAACATGCATATGAACTTATATGAATGTTCATGCTATTTCCGGAAAAATCCATATTCCATTTTAACCATCTCATGCTCTTAATATCATATATTTCATGAAGTTAAAATCATGGGGGTTTTAATGCAACTATGCTCTAATGTTCATACATACATATATGCATTCAAAGAGAGCATCAATCATCAAAACACAAATCTGGAAATTCAAAATCCCAAACAACCCCTTTCACTCCATTTGATTTTTATTCAATCAAATCAAAATAAATCAAGTATAACTATTATACTTTTAAATGAATTCACAACCCACATATGCATCTCTAAACCCTAGAAACATATCAAGTTCATGACCTATGGCTCTGATACCAATTGTTGGTTTTAAAACATTTTTAAGAAGTTCATTTGAATATTAAACATGCATTTAATCAAATTAATCGCAGCGGAAGAATAAGGTGGTTGTTCAAATTCAAAAACAAAACTTCTTCCAAGTATCTTAAGCCATGAACATTGATATGTTTTTCATAAATGAAAATTCAAGAGAAAGGATAAGATCTAATTACCCTTGAAGCAATTATATGAACCAAGTTGTGTTTTGGTCTTCTCTTGATGATTTTCCTTTGTTGATCTCCTCTTGATCTTTCTCCTCCTTGTGAGCCACAAAAGTATATGGCCTCTAAGTCTCCACACCAATGGAACCTTGAGATGAGAAGAAGTATCTTGAGAATACAAGGATGCTAGTACAAGATTCTCAAGATTGGTTTCAATCTAAACCCCTTTGAAAGAAGATTGTGTTTCACTCTTGAAAACTCACAACTTTCTCTCTTTGATCTCCCAAACCTCTTTTGTTGATGTTGGATTGTGTTTGTGTGTTAATGAGCTTATGGAAACAATTCCCATACACATGCACTTAACCATTTTCGGCCAAACCCCATTGGGCTTCCAAAAATGGGCCTTATGACACTTAAGCCATAATTTAGGTGTCTTAAGTCCATGGGCCTGATACCTAACCATTTGGGCTTCCCTCTAACTATTATCGAGGCCCAAATACGTTTTTATACGTAGTAAATCATCCACATCAAATCAATCAAATTGATTTCCTCATTCTCATTTGTATTACTCAAAGTTAACCATTTAAGGTGTGCGATCCATTAGGTTCTAATTTAGCAAGGCAGTGGGAAAACATTAGAACTCTTTCTAACCAACTGGAATTAAAACCCCCTTTTAATTCTTCCTTTATTTGGATCGATCACAATCAATCCTAGGACTTCCACAAGCCAAGAGTGACATCTAGCAATATATCATGGCTACCCAAGCTAATTAGAATAGTTGAAGAACCTATTCAGTTGGAATTGCAATGCAATACGGTCCTTCTCTTATACAATGTTTCCAATCATATTATTAGGGTACGGATTGATAATGTCAAACCCCTAATATGATTAACCTCATATGATTCAATAGAACATAATTAAAACCACTTTCTAAATCATGTTCAAGTACTTCGGCCGAAGATTCACTGAATCATATCTTGAAACATTCTCCTTTTCTTATCAAAAGTAGAGATTCCTTATTGTACATTCACATGCCTCCATGATGAATTAAGAGATCCCAATAACACATAAGGAAAATCTTTTACGACTTGCCTTTGTGCGCTATCAAAGATCAATAACGCATCACAAGACAACCATGATGCCTCAGGTCTAAGGACTAATTTGCATTATTGCAACTATGAGTTCTCGTTTGACATATAGATAAATACTCCATACGAGAACTGCGGTTGATCGCGTTCAGTGTACTCATTCACTAATGAGCACCCACATACTTGTATTAGTGTCAACTACACAAATGGTTTGAGACCAACCATCCTCATTATTGAGCATACATAGCATGTGCCAATCTTGACGGTTTATCAATGCCCATTTGATAACCCTATGATTAGGAACATTTTGGGATACTACAGTTAGAGATTAAAGGTCTCCCGAATCTAAACTTCTTTAGATTACTTTATCTCTTATTTAGTATACCCTGGACTTTTGTTTCTTTACGCGATATAAAAGATAACAAAATAATATTGCCCTTTATTTATCAAATACGAAATGTATTCTAAGGAGATTACATCAAATGTATTGGCTCTTAGGGCACATTTCTAACAGAGACATCCTTCATGGCCGCAGTGGACAGATTCTCCTCCGAGCTGCGAACATTTTTTCAAGAAGAGATGCCGACAACCTCACCCGCGGCGTCTCCCGAAGCTGGACGAAATGGCCGAGAGAGCGAAACACACGGCGAAAACAGCAGCCTCGGCGTTTATGGCCGCACCGAAGTGTCAGGCCACGGCCAGCATTCTCCGCTACCAACCAATGGCCGGGGGCAGCGCCAGCCAATGAGGACGGATTCTGGACTAGCTCATACGGTAAAAACCACGCGCGGCCCATTCCACGTGTTAGCCACCACCATTCAACGGCCTTGTAGTTCAGGCCGTGAACCTCACAGCCGAGACTAGTTCCTCTCTCAGCTACAATCGTTTGATTAGAAGACGAGTTCAGACAGGCGCACCATCTAAACACTATCAACACCTCAAACATCTCGACGCACGGTAGACTGTGCTGGCACGCCCGCGCACAAACGCACCCCGTCCAAAAGCAGGAAACCGCGTGTTAACGCAGATCCCCACGGCCCGGAACCCCAGGCCGTGAGATTTGCGCGGCAGACATTCGGCCCCTACCATGATTTAGATCAACAGAACCAGGTAGCCACGTTCCGAGGGCCGGCGGATCAAATTCACCCTAGTCAAACATACGGGGGCCTGAAACGGAGCCGTTCAGTCGCAGAGACCGAGCCCGCGGCTCAAACAACTCAGCAGGAATGGCCGCAAAACAATGCGCGGCTAAGCAGGCCGTGCCGAGGATATCAATCTAAAGACATCCGGCTTATCTTGAAAGACGGTTTGACACAAAGAGAGTTGGGGGCACTAGGTTGCGAGAGACCGTGCCTACCAAGGGAGCGCAGGGTCTTGCCCCAAGGCTTCCCTAAGGATTTGCGGGCTCACCGGGCTCCGGAAAGTTTGGCTGTGGGCATTCCTCTGCATAGTTTGGCCAACAACCGGGGCACTAATAAACTACCCAAGCTGAGAGTCCAACTCCTTCGGGGTACCAGACGGCGGGGCCTAAAGAAAAACTATTCGCAGATTAGGCGCGGAGTCTTAGGAAATTCAAAACCCTCGAAGCTCCACGTTCACAACTCGGCTCAAGTTGAAAAGAAAATGGCGCCAAGGCCCTACGATAAGAAAGTCAAAAAGAAGAAAAGGGGAAGTATACATAGCCCTTACATATAGATAAAAAGGGTTATTATTTACACCAAAAGGGAAATATGTGTAGATAAATCTAAAAGTTTATAGTTATTTATTACACACCAAAAGAAAAAAAAAGAAAAAAAAATGAGAAAGTTAAACGGCTGCTATTTGCCTGCCTAGGCCCCCTCGCTGAACATTCCCCAGACCAGGCAAGTGATCCTCCTCCAAGTGATGTCACCACCGTCAATATCCCTTTGCCACCTCGCCCGGATCAGCTTACGTTCGGCCAGGGCCTTCTTCGTCTCGGTCGCGGCTTTGAGGATCTGCTTGGCCGAGGATTTCAGTTCACGTCCGGTCGCGACCGCACCATCTCGGCGCTGAAGAATAAGAGCTCGACGGGCCTGGAGCTCGGCAATCTGGGCCTCAACCTGCGCAAGCTCTTCATTTTCTCGTTGAACAACGAGGTCATTTTCTTTCAATCGGGCCATTGCAGGTTCGACCTTTTCTTTGATCCCCACCAAGTCTTGTTCGAGCGAGCTTCCCTCGGCCATCCTTGTCACGGCTTCAGCGTACCGGCCAATCATCTCCTCGCCTTCGGCCAGACGGGCTTGCAATTCATCCAGCTGAGCCGAGTCCAGCAGACCGATCGCCATAGCCGTATCCAGGCAGGACCTGAACTCCATGAGCGCCCCGGTAGCGGTCATCTCTCGAACTCCGAGAAGAAGGAACTCCCGGAGCCGTTCAATTATGGTCGTGGAATCCTCGTCCAGGGGAGCTGAGGCCGAACTACCTCCTTCCTCATGAAGCTTGGCGTACAAATCGTCAAGATCGTCAGAGGAAGTGGCCTCCTGTGTATAAGGAAGAGTCTAGGTGAGAAATGATGAGCTAGGACATAAAGGAATAAGAAGGAGGGATTGAATACTTACGGCAAGCGAGAGATCATTTCTAGCCGCCGAAGTAGTCCGCAGGAGGCTCGGTACACTCACGACCGCGGCCCCAGTTACTAACGGCTCGGCCACAACGATCGAATCTTGAGACGACGGCGCAGGAGGCGTGGTCGTAGCAACCATCGAGGATGGCGACGACGGCTGGGGAGGCTGGAACCAAAAAATTCAGTCAAAAACATCATGCGAAATTCCATGAGGAAAACGACAAAGTTAAAGTATGAAAAAGCGAACTCTTACCAGGCGGAAGGAAATACCGCTCGGACGAGGAGGAGCGGGCCGCGACGGCTCAGCAGGCACGTCTGTGTTAAACTCTTCGGCGGCTTCTTCGGTGGCCTCCTCGGCAACCTCCTCGGCGACCTCCTCGGTAGCCCCCTCGTCCACGGCCTCCTCTTCGAACTCCTCTGCAACCACCTCATCAGCGGCCATCTCTTCAATCACAGTTTCGGCCGCGTCCGCCTCTTCAAACATGATCTCGGTGGTTGCCGATTCCTCGACCGGCCCCTCGGCCGTAGCTTCCTCTTCAACCGCTACCTCTGCGGCTCTCAACTCCTCGACCACCATCTGAACGGCGGCCGTCTCCTCTACATGCGGCACCTCAGCCGCGGCCTCCTCCTCGACTATTACCATGTCCTGGGAAACAGCCAGACTATCAACGTACGAAAAAGGGGAAGGAGGGCGACCTCGATAAAACAAAAAGGAAAAGGAGGCAAGGGAGAAATGCTTACGGCCACAGGGGGAGCTTCCCTTACAATCTCCGAAGGGACTCCCTCCTCATTTCCGCCCTCCGGAGAAGTGAAGAGGGTCCTCTTCCTCGGTCGCTCCACTGCCGCCATCTCTACCGCGGTGACTCTGGCTGGCGCGGCCTCCACTTGACTCTTCTCGGCTCCTCTTACGGCCCGGGGCTGTGATTGTAAAAAGAAAGGGAGATGAGATAATCAAGGACCAGGTGGCTTTGAGAGACCGGCAAATATATAAATATATAAATATAAATCATGCAAAGCTTACCAGCGGCAGCGGCCGATCGAGCCGACGTGGAAGACGGCACGGTCCTATGGGCCAGCGTCTTTCGCGGCCCCACCACAGGCGCCGCCCTGGGAGCCAGGGCCGCAGTCAAGTCTGGAGCCGTAGTCAAGGCCGCGATCGCTGCTCCGGCCGACGGAGGGACCGTTGCTCTAGGAGCGACCACGGCTGCGGTACTTGGCCGAGGGGGTCCGGCTGATACCTTCTTCACTTTGGTGCCTTTGGGGGTAAGAGGGTCCCAATCCGCATTCTTCAGGGCCGCTCTCGCGGCCTCCCCATCTGGCCGGATAAACCTGGCCGAGATGCACTCCTCGTACCAGACCCTTCCATCCTCGTCATATGCATTGCGGCGCCTCCACGGCATCAGGTTCAGGAAGGTCATCCCCTGTTGAAGCTGGAAGGTGATTTTAGCCACCCCGTGCAGTTGAGAGACATCGGCCCTCCAGGACGAGAGACGGTTGATTGACAGAGGAGGAAGTGGGGCCGTTTGGATCAAACCGAACTGTCGCGCCACGAAGTTTGGCAGGTAAACCTCGGCCCCGGCCTTGGACATGCCACAGTGAAGGTCGCGCGAAACCAGGAAGGAGCCCCAGATCTCCTTCAAATCATTCTCGGTCTCAACATCAGGAACGACCGAGAGGTCATGCGACAGGAATAGTGGGAACGGCCGAGCCAGGCAGACTCGGAACTGCGTGCCAGTTCTCTCGGCCAAACCATAGAAGAATTTGTAACAAAAGGCCAAGGTATTGTGCTTTTTGGGGGCGCGGGCAAATGCATTGGCCAGCGGCTCGGCGTCGCTGATGTTGGTTGTCGTCCTCAGCTCGGGGAAGTAGGCTTGCAGCCAGAATTGGAAAGCCCACAGTGGACCGCCGTGCTTCGGCTTCATTCCATCAGTAACGATGTCATGAAGCGTGCGGTAGAGTTGGCCGAGGAGATAGGGGCCGAGCGCCAGCCTGCCACCCTGTGCAAGGTAATCGGCCACATGAGCAAACTCCACGGTGACCTTGTTCGCCTGAGTACAGAAGACGAACTTGCACAGCCAGTACAGCAGAAAAGCGGCGTGCTCAACTTCACCAGGGGGGGTGACGGCGTCATCTTCGGGGCTGTCTTCCACGCCGAAGTTGCTGTAGAAACTGGAGTAATTAAGCATATTCTTCGCCTTGTTTCCACTAACTCTCGTGAGAGTCGGCCACATGGTTTTAAAACTCCCCGCCGCCTCGGGGGCAACCAGGGCGGCGTTTACTTCCACGCCGAGAGGAGAGAGGCCGAACAGGGCGGCCATGTCTAAAACGGTCGGCGTCATCATGCCGAACCGAAAATTCATGGTATTGGTGGCCGATGACCAAAAGCACAAGGCCGCGGCCAAGAGCGACCGATCCATGACCAACGGCTGCTCAAACAGTTTGATCAAGTGGTAGATGCCTTGATCCTTCCATTGTTGGCCGAAGAAGTGCTCCATCCTCGGCAGCCACTTCTCCCAGTCTGAAGTCACGGTGGGCCATTGTTGCTGCGGCCTGATGACGTTCCAATCTTGGAAGTCCCCCCCCGTCGAAGGCCGAGTGATCTGTCAGGTTGTTCTTCAGGAGGGCCACGAGCCTTTCTGGCATTCCACCCTCAATAGACGGGCCGAGGACACAAGCATCGGTAAGTTCACCATCATCATCGGCCCAGGGTGTAAGGATGTTTGGAAGGATCGAGCCCTGGATATCTCGGCAAATGGTCTCGAACTCAGTCTGAAAGGTTTGGGACCGGACTTCGACAGAGATGGAAGCACTGGAGGCCATTAAAACAGATGTGAGCTGGGCGTTCTGAAGAAGGGAAAATGCAGAAGAGGAAGGTGAATGTGAGAGACACTGAAAGGAAATCCAGAAGGGGGTGAAGGTTCGCAGGGTTCTGAAGGACTGGAAAACTCACGAGCGAGAAACACAATTTTCTGTTAAGACTGAAGGTTTGGAGAGGAAGGTTTTGGCAAAGCTTGGGCGTCTGAGAATTCTGAAAGCGTAGGGAGGAAGCAAGAAAGTTTGGGTTTTTATATTGGCGCTAGAAATTCGAAACGAAAGGGTATGTCTCTCTCGAGAGACGTAACGTTTTGTCAGCACTAAACAGGCGCGATGACGTGTCGAAAGCCCAGAGGCCGTCGTTTCCTCTGACAAAACGAAGCGACGCTTTGGGCAATGATGGCCTACACGACGTGCCTGAGGCATTAAATGCGCCGACTGGATTGCGCATTTAATGCCCCAGTTGTCAGTCACCTCAGAAGGCTAAAGGTTCATCCCTTGGAATCCATTCGGCCCCTACTCATACCGAAGAATCCAGGGATGTGGGGGCAATGTTTGTGCCTAATAAATCACGGCCGTGAATTGGCCGAGGGAATAACTCTTCTCGGCCTCAAGCTGAAACGCAGCGTTTTGTCAGGGTGTTTGGCTTTCCGGAGAAACATGAGGAAAATCACCATGGCATGGTTATCTCGGCCAAGGTTATAGGCCGAGGCCGAGATCGAGCGAGGTCACGGCCAAAGGCATTAAAGTCAGATCGTCACGTGAAGCTGGACGAAATGGCCGAGAGAGCGAAACACACGGCGAAAACAGCAGCCTCGGCGTTTATGGCCGCACCGAAGTGTCAGGCCACGGCCAGCATTCTCCGCTACCAACCAATGGCCGGGGGCAGCGCCAGCCAACGAGGACGAATTCTGGACTAGCTCATACGGTAAAAACCACGCGCGGCCCATTCCACGTGTTAGCCACCACCATTCAACGGCCTTGTAGTTCAGGCCGTGAACCTCACAGCCGAGACTAGTTCCTCTCTCGGCTACAATCGTTTGATTAGAAGACGAGTTCAGACAGGCGCACCATCTAAACACTATCAACACCTCAAACATCTCGACGCACGGTAGACCGTGCTGGCACGCCCGCGCACAAACGCACCCCGTACAAAAGCAGGAAACCGCGTGTTAACGCAGATCCCCACGGCCCGGAACCCCAGGCCGTGAGATTTGCGCGGCAGACATTCGGCCCCTACCATGATTTAGATCAACAGAACCAGGTAGCCAGGTTCAAAGGCAGTTCGTTCCTTATAGGAGTGGTTGGTGCATTCCGTAGTTCTAGCGATCGGATGTCACAAAAAACTCACCAAATGACTCCTCCCACAATATTATGATGAGCCCCAAGTTTTGGGCTGGATCGGAGATCCATAGGGGTAAGAAATTGGACAATTCAAGTTCGAAGACAGTTCGTTCCGAATTGGAGTGGTTGGATTATTGCATAGTTCTAGCGTTTTGATTTCTCTCAAAACTCACCAAGTGACTCCTCCCACCACATTATGATGATGCCCAAGTTTTGGGCTCGATCAGAAATCAATAGGGGTAAGAAATTGGACAATTCATGTTCAAAGGCAGTTCGTTCCTTATAGGAGTGGTTGGTCTATTCCGTAGTTCTAGCGATTGGATTTCACTCAAAACTCACCAAATGACTCCTCCCACCATATTATGATGATGCCAAAGTTTTGGGCTCGATCGGAAATCAATTGGGGTAAGAAATTGGACAATTCAGGTTCAAAGGCAGTTCGTTCCTTATAGGGGTGGTTGGTGAATTCCGTAGTTCTAGCGATTGGATTTCACTCAAAACCCAC
>BPUM01001369.1:0-32095 GCA_020521455.1 Prunus kanzakura | reverse complement strand
TGGGTCGGGGGGTCTGTTGGTGTGAGTTAGGGGAAGTAGCCCTCAGCGAGCTACTTGGGTTATTATTCTTTAATCTCAGTCTTCTTTAAGTTTTGAAGCTTTAATTGCCCACTTCGTCTCTCGTTTTGCTTTCTCTTTCTAGTTCTATATTTTGTTGTTGTTGTTGTTGTTGGGTGCTCGCTCTAGTTTTTTTAGACTGGGTCGGGTGTTTTCTATATCTCCATATTTAAATTTCATACGATACACTGGGTGAGAGAGAGAGAGAGATTAGGGGATTTTTTATTAGGGTCACATTAATATAGGGTCACATTAATATAGGCCCATGCAATTCAAAACCCCTAGACCATAACGTACTAATAACAAAATCTTTAAATAAATTCAATTTTAGAATTAGATGCCATATGCGATCAAATGTGTCCATGTAATTTACTTTATTTACGAATTATGCTTAACAAGTGCGACCACCCTGGGCCTGGCTCAAAAGAGGGCCCCAATGTTTTTTTTTTTTTTTTTTTTTTTTTTCATTTCTAGGTCATATTTAATGGGTATCTATATATATAAAGCAAAAGGCAAAGAATGGAGAAACATTCAAAATACCATAAAATGCCCTTGATTAATACAAATATTAAGAATTGAAATTATTAATTAAATGAGGATAATATGGTATATTCACACTTTTTTTTATTTAAAAAATTAAAATTAAAAGAAAATCGGATAATGGATCCTATTTTTATGGAATACAACTACCCATTATCTTTTTTAATTCTAAATAAAATTTAAGTTTTTTATAAAAAAAAGCCACTCGCAGGCGCGATGCAGAGAGGCTAGTATAAATAAAAGAAAAGTTATATTGTCATAACCTAACAACAATGTCGATGGTGAAGCCTGGTTTTTAATTCACATCCCTTTCAATGATGCCGCTAAACGAACTCTAGAATTAACTGAGTATACCATACTACCAAATTATTTATTAAATTATTACTTTACCCTAATATAAAATAACCAAAAAGGATATATTGAATTGTGAAACAAATATAATTTTAATAAGTACACCCTTCTCATCATATTCAACTATAATCAAACGTAGAGAAATTTTCGTATTGCTTGGTGCCCACGGTCATGAACAACGCATCGAGCACTGGCGGAGTTTCTTCCTCACAGGCTTTACAGTACTACAAATGTTTTCCCACCTGAAGTTGTCTCTAAAATGTATGAGCTTGAGAGATACTATGGTAAAAATAGTTCCGACCTGGATAGGGAAGCTTCAAAACCTGGAGACATTGGATATGAAAAATTCTCGGGTTATTGAACCTGCAGTTGAAATCCTCAAACTCCAACATCTGCGCCATCTCTTGGTATATCGTTATGAGTTTGTTCCTCATGAAAATTTTCACTCAAAATATGGTTTTAATGTGCTAGCAAAAATAGTTACCAAAAAAAGAAGGTGCTAGCAAAAATTGGGGCTTTCACTGGATACCTTCTCTTCATAGCCTCGTAAAATTATATTTGAAATGGAATCGGTTAAAGCATGATCCACTTGTATTCCTTTTTGCCCAATCTAATACATCTTGAACTATTTGAGGTGTTTGAAGGAGACAGACTATGCCTTGGAGCTGGAGGATTTAAGAAGCTCAAGCATCTAGGTCTCGATAAATCTGATGAACTTAGATGCACAAGGGTGGAAGGGGGAACAATGCATTGGACAAGGTCTCTCATCAGACATTGAACATCTCATCACACTTAATCTACTCCCATAATGACAGGACACGCCCCGAATTCCTAGGAACCCGAGACGAATCCTGTGGAAAAGTTCAGCATCAAACCGATGCCGGGCCCACTTACTAATAATCGAGCCTTCTTTGCCCAAAAAGGAATAAGGGCCCGAGACTTTCTGCCGAAATTTCGGCAAAGTCTCCCCTGTAAATTGAACATTCCCCAAAAATTCCAACATGCATAAAACACATTTTAAAACACCAACTGGCAGCATGCACAAGTTAACAACATGCAATCACATAACAGGCCTCCGGCCTTCAGGTAATTCGAAATAGAACCAATAACGTTCTTAGGTCAATTAATACATAAATCATACCATTTATGATCTCCAACAATTATACGATCACCCCCAAAATCATTGAACCGGATTCAAATCCATTAACCACATCAAAAATCCAATCACACATTCAGAATCGATCAAACCTTTTAAACGCTATAATATTCCGCGGCTGCACCTGGTGAGACCCCAGGCTGCCTACGTACCCTTGGACAAGGGATCAAGCCACACGTAGTTCTCATCTCAAACAGTCACTTCCAGTAATATACAAATATTTAAAACAGCACCAACGATACATTTCAGATTATCACAACTCCAATTCCAATAAAACAAAATGAACCCCTTCTCAATCTCTTTCTTCATATCAGTTCAAACCCCATGACCATATCCTATCCAAGGCGTATGTACAATGAACACATCATCAAATTATTCCCTTTATAACAGTTCAATCCCGCAACCATACCCTATCCACGGCGTATGGTGCCAAACACTGCCCATATCCAGGGCTTATACGTTCATACATGTACAAAGTACTCACAAAATACAAACGCACGAATCTCAATCCAGAATCATAGTCACGATTTCCATATATCAATTTCCAAGGGAAGGTACATACGATGATGCACATCATGTACTGGGGGAAACAATCCAACAGGGGATTGTTGACTAGCTCACACTTATCCGGCCCTCAAACGTCCATGTGGCTAGGGATGAGTCGTCCAACTGGGGGACTGATACTCTAACCCAGCACGTACGGACGAAGAATCAAGACCCGTACGCCTGGAACCGTCCTACGCGCGCAGACTACCCAATCAAGGGTCTACAGCGACACCCCGTTAAGGTATGCCCCGGGTTCCGTCATATCCAGACCATATCACAATTTTCATATATCAGTATCCAAGGGGAGGTACATATGCTGATGCACATTATGTACTGGGGGAACAATCCAACAGGGGATTGTTGACTAGCTCACACTTATCCGGCCCTCAAACGTCCATGTGGCTAGGGATGAGTCGTCCAACTGGGGGACTGATACTCTAACCCAGCACGTACGGACGAAGAATCAAGACCCGTACGCCTGGAACCGTCCTACGCGCGCAGACTACCCAATCAAGGGTTTACAGCGACACCCCGTTAAGGTATGCCCCGGGTTCCGTCATATCCATACCATATCACAATTTTTCCGGCATCCCACAATTCCAGGATCCGTGACCAATAAAACCCACACGCCCAAAACCCGGCACGTGTGTGAATCGTATATCCAAACCATATCACAATAATACCCCCATACGCCGGAACATCCAACGCCACGTATGGGGACCGCCACACGCCGGAAACTCCAGACACGTGTGACCTAATAATCACATAATCCACCCCATACGCCGGAACATCCACAGCCACGTATGGGGTCCGTCACACGCTGGAAACTCCAGACACGTGTGACATAACAATCACATAATCCACCCCATACGCCGGAACATCCACAGCCACGTATGGGGTCCGTCACACGCCGGAAACTCCAGACACGTGTGACATAACAATCACAGTAGGGACCAAAAACCTTTCTAACATAAACCCATAACCGGGGAAGTATCCTAAGGTAGTGCTAATAGCACTCAAACTAACTTCCTAATTCACATCTCTTCTCATATAAATATATATATAATTCCTAACATTCCAAAAACCTCAACCATAAAATAAAGCATCCAACAATTTCCCAATTAAAAGTAATAAATAATATTCTAAACCACATAAACAACTTAACTCCACAACACTCAAGACCTGTCACTAGGGCTATTATAATCCTCCTAGGAAGGTAAAACTACCTCGGAAGACTCTCGGTCAACCAAGGGTCAAAACTACCCAAACTTGGTCAAATGGGCCCACGGGGCCCACGACCTCCAAACTCCGATCCAAAAGTTCCTATGTGTCCTACAAGGCTTCGGACACACGTCCTGCAAGTTTGGTCCAGATCGGACGGTCGGAATCGCTCGCGATCGCACGATCGGACAGTTACTGAAATCCTGACCCTAGGGTTGGCATTTCCGGAGTATCCGGGACTCCGTTTTACGATCCGTCGAATCCTACACAATCCTAAGGATACCCAGGTTAACATATAATAAATTCAAGACCATCCAACGGTCCAAACCTGTCGAACCCGGATAACGCGTAATAGGCGATATCCGTTCGAGACTCATACGGTATCCAAATTGAGATCCGTAAAATCCTACACGCTCGTGAGGACCAGAGGATCGCATTGGGACTTAATACCCCTCTGCTACAGTGGCCACGCGCCGACACACGCGCTGGCAGCGCGTGGGTGTCCAAAGCGATATCGCATCGCCTGGAAAATCTCAGAATCTCTGAGCCAAGACTTCCTACCCTAGGTAATACCCCTAATTTGGAGTCACTTTTGTTCTTGGACATACCCCAAAAAGTCGACGGAAGTGGCTGAAAACTGAGGTCGAAACCGGCAGATTTTTCAATTCGAAAATCGACTTGCCTACGCTAGAAATTTCTCAATTCCTATCCAACCAGCAGCTAGATCATGAAAAGTAGTCGAAATTTCATACCTCATTCGCCCGATTTGGTGGAGAATTGAGGGAGAACGAGCGATTGAAATTCTGTCAAAAACCAGCCGCGATTTTCTGCATTTTCCGGTGGCTGGAGCTGCTGGCGACGGCGGAGGAGAGCTGGGGTTCGACGGAGGGGAGGTGCCGGTCGTTTTGGGTCCGATCCCGGCCGGAGTGGAGGCCGGTGGTGGCGGTGGCGACGGTGGAACCGTCGCTGCTGTAACAGGGGAGGGGGTTCGCATGGGAGAGAGAGAGAGAGAGGAGAAATTCTGGTTTTAAAACCAGTTTTTCCAAAATTCCAATTTTGCCCCTCCTTCCATTTTTCTCGTATCTCTCTCGTTATAACTCGGATTCGAGTCCGTTACGTGTCTACGGACTCGTTTCGACGTGCTCTACGCAATGGTATAACCGGAAGTCCCAAATTCCTTCCCGAACTTCAAATGACATTTTTGCCCCTTTTAAAAATTAAGTAAATATTTATTATTTTCCAAAACCCTTAATTAATTCAAATCATTTTATTTTTATTGTTTATTTCAATTTATTTTCTCATCCAAATTTATTTTCTCTTAATTTAATTAATTTAATTCTTTTTCGGACCGGGATGTTACACATAAAGCTTACGAAATTAAAGATTTTGATGCTGACTCAAAATCTAAAAATAGGGCACAAAGTCATGTAGAAAGAGAAACTTGGTTTAGGATTGGTATTAAGGTGTTGTGTGATAGAGTGTATTAAAGTGTACAATGAGTATTTTTTATAGTTAAATAGGGTTTACTAAGTTAATTTTATATTTTGATTTAAATATTAGGGTGTATTTAGATCGTAAGGTGTACTCAATTAATTTTAGGATTTGTTTAGCAACACTCTTGTTTTTTTGTCTTCCATTTATTCTTATAGAGAGATGTATATAAGATAAGTAGGTAGGTTCTTTTTAGCACTCCATTGCTTTTTATTTTTCGTCTTCGATCCTTTCTTATGTAGAGATATATATAAAATAAATGATATTATGTCTTTCAGTTTATAATATTCTATACCCACATAGGTTTTTCTTCTGTGTTATACATATATAGGATCCGTTTTTGGCATCAGCCCGAGCATTGAAAATCTCAGGGCTGGCCTTGCAAAGTCCCACTCTTAATTTCATAGAAGCATGTGTGACCAGAGAGTACAAAATCAACAACAATGGACCATAAAAGGAAATATTTACGTGAACAAACTTGGACCCAAGTATTATCCATATATTATCCCTTATTAATGATCATTCCCCCTCATTGTTTCACTATCATTCCCCCTCATTAAGGAATTTTGGTGTGCCAGTGGGGGTTGCCGCCGTGGTGAGGCTTTCCCTTCCCCCCTAGGCACCAGGGTTCGCACCTCAAGGATGCCACATTTAAAACCTGCCTCAATTAGCTACTCCCCCTCTCCCTCCCTAGTGTTTGGCCAAAAAAAAGAAGTACTTTTCGTCAAGATAAGAACCTTGTTCTTTCCGAATGTTGAAAAATTCACAGCCAACGGAAGGCACAGGTTGTTGAGTTAAGTGGTTCAATTTGTGAGAGGATAGAGCATTTTCAGCTTTCGCGTGTGTTTGACCGGATTCCTTCTTATCCTTTTCCAATGTTTCTTAGAAATACCACATTTTGTACTTTACATATGTATTAAAGAATGCCTTTATTTCCACTACCTGTCGTATTTTCCTACACACCTTATTTTAAAAATTTTAAGGCAAATTTATCTCTTTGTAAAATGACTTCTAAAACCCAAAAAATAAAACAAATTTATCTCTTTCCATCTTCCTGACCTCAACAAATCCAGCGAGCACCTATATATCTACCCATCCCAATCCTTTGAAAAGTTAAAAACTAAAAAAAATTAAATTCTCAACTCCACCTTTAATATTGTGTCAAGGTTGGTGGGTGTTGATAATAGAGGCCAAATTGTCCTTCAATTTTATTCCATTTTAAAGATTTTGCAGTCTGATTAACCCACATGCAAGTCCTTATTCCATATAACATCATTTCAATTAAAATCCATGACAGTCTTGTTGGTCGTAGTCCTGTTGTTGTGGTGGTGGTGTCGTGGTGGTGAAGCCACCAGTACTGCTAAGGGGCTGATGAGAATATTGATATGGTAGAGTAAATTTGAGTAGTTCTTCCAAAAGGATTGAGGGGTTGACTGGAATGGTGTTTCATTGGGATTTTTGGTCGTGAAGTTGAAAAGACATGAAGAAGATGAAGAGTGCTTTCTTTTTTCTTTCTTTTTTTGTTAAAATTTTTATGTTTTTAACTTGGAGTTGATGGTGTTTGGTTGAATTAATAATTAAACGGTATTTTAGGAATAATGGTGGGTGAAAAGATAAGATTTTATTTTTTCAAATTTACATGATGGGTGAGAAGATAAAGTGGGTGGAAAAATAGAACAGGTGAGAGGAAATAGCAGCACTCGTATTACATTGTAGTAGAAATTTAAATGGACTTGACAACATTTCACCCATTTACTGTATCATATGGTTATGATTGTCCATGAAACTGACAACGTCGGCACATGAGTCGCATAATTAAGTCACAAGAGTAAACTTTACTAACAGTGTGTTCGGTAACTTTTCCATTGATTACAATCTAAAACGTTAAATATTTACACCCAAAAAAAATATTCTAAGAAGTGAAACGTAGAATTTGATATTTAATATCAAGCTTTATTCATTTATTAGAATAATATTAACAACATGTACATGATAAGGAGGCCTAGTCAAGGAAGGAGCCTCAGGTATTGCATCAGCTCTTATTTTAGTACATGCATATTATTATGGCCTTCTTCAATTGCATGCATGCATGCAACGAAAGACTGCCATTGATTCGGTCCCTCCTTTACTTGGGGTTGCCGAAGTTGGTAAATGCTTCCGCCTGACCCGTGTTCTGCTTGACGACAATATCACCAGCGTCGATATCAACGCCGCTCGTGTCACTGCTGTTGTTGAAGTTGGAAAATCCCTTCGCGTTGCCGGTGTTGTCGCTGACAGTTATTGTCCCTTTGACTCTAATACCTTTGCGGTTGGGAGGATTTTGAGCTTGGTTGGAGTTGGTTTGACCTGGATTCGTCATTGTCTCGCTGATTGGTTTTTAGTTGGGATGTGTGTGTTTGCTTTGATGATCAGCTCATTGCCTCATGTTCTCCTTTTATAGTTGTTGGCATACGCAAAAGCAGAAGATATTTAATAACGGCCGATAATACCGATTCTATATTGATCATCAGTTTCTTCACATAAATATATATATATATATAATTTACATTTTATCTTCTTGGAATAAGTCAAACAATATGGGTAGAATATTTTCAGATATATTTCATTCTCCAAAAGGAGGTATTTATAATAAGGTTACAAACCCTAGTAGGGTTAGACAAGGAAAACAAGTGGTATCCTAATTACATAATATCTATACAAAAGGAAAAATAAAACCCAAATAGAATAGGATATACTCTACTCGCCAACACTCCCCCTCAAGTTGGAGCAAAGACGTCACGCATGCCCAACTTGTCAAGCGAGTTGAGAAAGATACTTGTAGAAACAGCTTTCGTAAGAACATCAGCTAACTGATACTCTGAACGGATGAAAGGGAAGGACACAATCTTTGCATCCAACTTTTCTTTAATGAAATTTCGATCAACCTCCACATGCTTTGTACGGTCATGTTGTACAGGATTATGAGCAATTGCAATCGCAGCCGTATTGTCACCATATAAATCCATGGGTTTATTAGGCCAACAACCAAGGTCTTTCAACAATCTCCTCAACCATAGTAACTTAGATACACCATGGGCCATTCCCCGATACTCAGCCTCAGCACTAGATCTAGACACCACCTTTTGTTTCTTGCTCCTCCACGTAACAAGATTGCCACCCACAAACATAAAATACCCAGATGTCGAACGTCTATCTGTGACTGAACCTGCCCAATCAGCATCTGTATACCTTTCTACATTTGTATGGCCATACTTGGAGAAAATTAACCCCTTGCCAGGAGTTACTTTCAGATACCTTAAAATACGAGTCACAGCCCCCATATGATCTACACTAGGAGAGTGCATAAACTGACTTACTATATTTACAGCATAAGCAATATCTAGACGAGTATGAGCCAAATAAATCAACTTCCCCACAAGTCGTTGATAACGTTCTTTATCAGTTGGAACTTGATCGGGATATATCCCCAACTTATGATTTTGCTCACTAGGGGTATCAATTGGTTTACAATCCAACATTCCAGTTTCTGCAAGTAAATCCAAAACATACTTTCTTTGGGATAGAAAAATACCATGTTTAGATCTGGCAACTTCAATCCCAAGAAAATACTTTAAATCACCCAATGATTTCATCTCGAACTCAGAAGCCAGATACTTCTGAAGACTCTGTATCTCTACATGATCATCTCCAGTCACAATCATATCATCAACATAAATAATTAAAGCCGTCAATTTACCTTTATGACGCTTCAGAAACAAAGTATGATCAGAGTTACTTTGCACATACCCAAACTTCTTCATAGATGCAGCAAACCTTCTAAACCACGCTCTTGGAGACTGCTTTAATCCATACAAGGATTTCCGTAGCTTGCACACCACACCCTCCTTAGAAGTCACAGGGATACCCGGCGGAGGATCCATATATATTTCTTCTTTGAGATCACCATGGAGGAATGCATTTTTGACATCAAATTGTAGCAGCGCCCAGTCACGGTTAGCAGCTAAGGATAAGAGCACGCGTACAGTGTTGAGCTTAGCTACTGGAGCAAAAGTCTCTGTGTAATCCACTCCATATGTCTGAGTATACCCTTTTGCTACCAATCTTGCCTTGTAACGGTCAATGGAACCATCAGCCTTGTGCTTCAAAGTAAACACCCATCTGCACCCAACTGCCTTTTTTCCTTTTGGTAAAGGAGCTAACTCCCAAGTAGCATTCTTGTTCAAGGCTTCCATCTCAACATGCATTGCATCTACCCAGTTTTGATCAGATAGAGCATCCTGCAACTTAGTTGGCACACATACACTAGATAATTGACACAAATATGATGCATATGACTTAGATAAACGATGAGTTGACATATAATGGTTAATGGGATATTTAGACTTGGCATGTATATCAGGAGAATATTGTATTTTAGGTTTCCCACGGGTAGTACGTGGGGGCAAAGAATAGGTAGGCATATCACTAGAAAGTACCTCATTATCACAACTTGATTGAGGCAATGGCAGGGCAGAGGGGGGTATATTATCAATTTCATCTGTATGGGAGTCGCCAATATCACTGTTATTTCCTTCTGAGAGAGGCTCGAAAACACCAACATTTTTGTCTGGCGACCGGTCGTGGCTTTCTTGGCGACCGGTCGCATCACTCGTATCGGTACTGTTGTCGCTCGTTGACGCGGGCGACCGGTCGCTTCCTATGTGCGACCGGTCGTTTCCTTCGCGACCGGTCTCTTCCTCACTACGACCGGTCGCTTCGCTCGTATCGGTACTGTAGTCCCAGCTCGACGCGAGCGACCAGTCGTGTCCTATCAGCGACCGGTCGTTTTCATCCTGTTCGCCTAAAAATTCCATATTTTCCAAATTCTTCAATTCACTCCCCCTCTCCCCCTGAATTGAAGAAGAGGGAGAAACATAATAGGGTACCTCTTCATGAAATGTGACATCCAAAGTGACATGTACCTTCTGAGTAGGCGGGTGATAACACTTATAACCTTTCTGAGTCGTAGAATAACCAATGAAGACACAGCGGAGAGCACAAGGATCAAGTTTACTCCTTTGATGAGAGTAAACATGAGCATACGCAACACACCCAAACACCTTCGGAGGTAACTTAGAGACTGAAACCGGAGGAGTGAGGGCACATAACACATCAAGTGGAGTCTTGAAATCAAGAACCCGACTAGGAGTACGGTTAATCAAGTAGGCGGTGGACAAGACACCATGTCCCCAAAGATGATGGGGAACAGACATATCCAACATCAGAGAGCGAGCAACTTCAAGTAACTGGCGATTCTTCCTTTCAGACACACCATTCTGTTGAGGTGTGAATGGAGTGGTAGTTTGGTGAATGATACCTTGATCACGAAAGAATTGGGCCAAGGTATGATTCACATATTCACCGCCATTATCAGTGCGAAATACTTTAACACGAGCATGGAACTGAGTATACACCATGGCACAAAAGTCAGGAAGAATAGAGGCAACATCATGTTTATTCTTCATCAAATACACCCATGTTAAGCGAGTGCAATCATCAATAAACGTCACAAACCAACGGAAACCATGAGAAGTCACACGAGCAGGACCCCAGACATCAGAATGTACTAACTCAAAAGGCAAAGCAGCTTTATTATTACTTAAGGGAAAAACAGTACGGTGGCTCTTGGCCATTACACATGTCTCACACTTAAAACTGGACTCATCACAGGAGCGAAATAAAGATGGAAACAGACGCTTAAGGTAGCCAAATGACGGGTGTCCCAAGCGACGATGCCATAACCAAATTTGTTGTTTGTCTTTGACACTGCAACGTTGAACAGTATTAACGACACGATCACGAACTGGTGCAGAAGGTAATGTCAAATAATACAACCCCCCTATCCGTTTACCATGCCCAATCACCTCGTGAGTCTTGAGATCCTGAAAAGAGCAATGGGTAGGATAGAAAGTAGCAGAAGCATTAAGTGTATCAAGTAAACGACCAACAGATAACAAGTTACAATGGATATTGGGAACTAATAACGCACGAGACAAGGACAGAGTTGGGGTGAGAGAAATAGTGCCCTCGCCAGTAATTGGAGAGGGCAAACCATTAGCACTAGTTATGTATGGGTTACGGGTGTTACTAGACAACTCATCAAAAAATTTAGCATCATAAGTCATATGATCAGAAGCACCAGTATCAATTATCCAAGTATTAGAGCCAATACCTGGAATAGAGTCAGAAACACGCAAATTTGCAGAAGCAGCAGTAGCACCAGCAGCACCAACAATGGAATTACCACCCATGATTGTAGCAGAAACTCAACAAATCACGCAGAGTATACAAGAGATCACAGCACAGACACAAATATGGCAGATGCACGAAGACAGTAGAGGCACGCAGTAAAGGCACGAACACGACAGAGCACAAGGCACAAACACAGTAGAGGCAGATGCACGAACACAGTAGAGCCACAAACACGACAGAGCACACAGCGGAACACGGCAAAGGCACAGACACAAGAACCCTAAAAGAAATTAGGGCACATAGTAGAACACGGGCACAAGAACCCTAAAAAGAAATTAGGGCACAGAGTAGAACACGAGCACAAGAACCCTAAAAAGAAATTAGGGCACAGAGTAGAACACGGGTGGGCACAATACACAGGTTACCAGAAAGTCGGCTCTGATACCAAGTCAAACAATATGGGTAGAATATTTTCAGATATATTTCATTCTCCAAAAGGAGGTATTTATAATAAGGTTACAAACCCTAGTAGGGTTAGACAAGGAAAACAAGTGGTATCCTAATTACATAATATCTATACAAAAGGAAAAATAAAACCCAAATAGAATAGGATATACTCTACTCGCCAACAGAATAATATACTACAGTACGGCCGTAGTGGCCTTTCTTGTTAGAGAATCTTTTTAATAACTTCTTTGAAGTTGATGTTTGCTTTTTCAAAAGGGTGATATCCATCATCCATTTGTAATATTCCTCACTCAAGTAACTATTGTGCGTCGATTCTCCATCATCAACAATGGGTCAGTTGAGGTTTAACAAGGAATTCAAGGCTTGTTTCGTGAGGTTTATTATTATTATTTTTTTCAATAAATGGAGGAGGGAATGAAGCTTTTTTAAAAGTGAGTAGAGCAAAGCAACTTGGTTGATAACTTGAAAAGTGATGGTTGATAACTTGAAAAGTGATGGTGGAAAGTCTAATTAGTAATTGCGGGTAATTCCTATAACTTCGACGACGATCCATTCTTATGATATTGCATGTTTCATTTCAAATAAGTAATCAATATTAATCAAATTCAATACAGATAATGAAGTTGACATAGCTTTTGGAAAACACAGATTCTATATTGATCATAATATTCACATATTAAATTCGAATCCGATATATATATATATATGGATAACGAAGTTGACAGCTTTCGGAAAAGATAGATCCATGTGTCTAATGTATTCCTCATTGAAGTTACTAATGTAGGTCCCCAATGAATGTCAATTTAAAAAAAAATAAAAATGAAATATAGCCAAAAACTCACTTAAATTGACCCAAATACCCTTTAATTTAAATCTCAATTACACTTAAAACCCAAAATAGCGTGAGCACTAAAACAAAATTGGCTTCGTCAACTCAGTCATATGCCTATGAATCCTATCATAAATTTATAATTAAAAAAAAAAGTAAAAAGGCAGTTTCTTCACATAATAATTTTTAATTGAAAAAAATAGAGTGGAACTTTCTTGCAAAATTTGTATCATAAATGAATAAATTTGTGTATGCTCCGCATTTGATGTGGGGATTAAACTTTCTTGCAAACCAGCATATGTGCTTCTCCCTTCCCTCAGCACAAGAACTCCAGAAAAATTGCATGGCAAACTATCTTCGCACAACACAAACTTGCCTATATTAACTTTGCTTTCCCTTATACCTTTATAATAAAAAATAATAATAATAAAATGAAATGAAAAAAAGAGAGTGAAAAACCAAAAATACATCTAGTGTGGGTGTATGTAAAACATGATATTGTCGATAATTGTTTTCCATGAAATGTATGTATCCAAACCCTTAAAAACAGTTGCAAAGAAAATCCATGAAGGGCGATTGACGAGGGGCAGTGATCTTGTGTTTGAGGGTAGGGTGGGGGAGAGTGAGGCTTAGCCCACTTAAGGGCAGTGCCCTTGTGCTCAGTACTCTGCCGACGGCTTCGAAGAGCATGACAGTTAGCTCTTTTTGTTAGGTTTTAATTTAGAGGGCATTTAGGACAATTTAAGTGAGTTTTTGGTTATATTTGAAAGTTTTTTAAAAAAACTGACATTTATGAATTTGGGGGCTAAATTTTGACTAATTAAATTTGATGAAAACTCGTCCCCAATACAACTAGAATCTTTCTCTCATCATATGAGGAATTGCTGATTTTCAACATTTTTACTCTCTGAATTATAACCCCCACTAGTGAAAAAAAAAAACCTTGTGTGACCACTTTTGTGCGACGAAAGTCAAAATTTCGTCGCTCAAAGTATTACACGACTAAATTTTGCGCAACGAAACACACATCGTCGCACAAAGTCACTTTGCGCGACAAACCTTTGCGCAACGACAAAACATCGTCGCTCTAAGTTACTTTGCGCAACAAAAATAAACTTTATTGCACAAAGTCTTGTGCGACGATTTGTATTTCGTCGCGCAAAGTCTTTACAAAAATAAATAAAATAAAAAAATTATTTTTAAAAATCTTTGTATAACTTTGTGCGACGAAACACTAAAATTTGTTGCACAAAGTCTTTAGCGACCAAGTTAGATTCGTCGCTCAAAGTCTTCACAAAAATAAATAAAATAAAAAAATTATGTTTTAAAATCTTTGTATGACTTTGCGAGACGAATCACTAAACTTCGTTGCACAAAGTCTTTAGCGACCAAGTTAGATTTGTCGCGCAAAGTCTTTACTAAAATAAAAATATTTTTTTTTAAAATCTTTGCATGACGTAATCCAAATATTTCGTCGCCTAAACTAATTTATTTTTGTTTTTTTTATTTTGTATGCATAACACTTAAGAAATTAAATGGTATATATATTTATTAAGTAGCTTTAAATTTATAATTTTAGTTCGGATTGGATTTTTGTTAGAAAAATATATTATTGTAGTTTGGTTGGGTTTTTGTTAGAAAATATATATTTTAAATTGATGATCGAATTAGTTCATTGTATTCATATAGGGTCAAGGAGTGTAGCTGTAAAAAATCATCAAAATCAGAATTCAAATAACCGTTAAATCATGATTTTTCATTTATAACCATTGAAAAGTTTTGTCTCATTACTTGATCTCTGAATGTTTATTTTTTCTGATTTTTGGCGCATATGATCTTGAAGTATAAACAAACAATTTTGACGGTTGGATCGTTGAAACTAGTTTCATAGGATGCGTATGCCATCAAAACAATATATTCACTAAGAGCACTTCCAGGAAGGAGGGTTGGGGGGGGGGGGGGGGGGGGTGGGTGTTGGGCCAAAATCCGTCTTTGTCCTTTTACTTTTATTTATTTTTATATTACTCCATTTACTTAAGTTTACAATGTAAATAAGGAAGTACTCCCCATTTGGATTCAAATAAAAATACTAGAAAATCAAATTCCCACCAAATCAAAATATGAAAAATCGGTTTTAGTGCAAAATACGATTTAGGCAAAAAATGATGGCTCATTAAGTCAATATATACTTCATACTAAAATCCCATAAAATCAAGTTTTGTTATTTGATGTGTAAGGAACAAAAGCCGCCAAAAATTATCTTGAGAAAATGATTATTCCGAAAAATCATTTTTCATACTTAGTCAATATTGCACCTCCCCTAAAAAATTTATGGGTCTGCCAGTGCATGTAGGAACCCAAAAATCTTATCCGAAAATATTGTCCAAATTAATTATTTAGGTAAACAAATTTGTGAAAAAAATAAAAAAAATGAATAGTATTTGCCCTTTGCCCGGGCAACTGCTGGAAACCAACATTGCTTTTTGAAAGGGCAGCCACTATTCACGTGAATGGTGGCTGCCCTAGCCCCCTTGTATTAAATATATATATATATATATGTTCATTTGAATAACTATAAAATATATTTATTATTTGTTTTTCTCTAAATGAGTACCCTTAGATATTTCTTGTGTATTAATAACTAAAAAATCTCTTTTTATCTTTTTGAGCAAGTTAACTTGGACAAAAGGATTGACATGGTAATTATATATATATATATATATATATGAGTTTTAATCATCTTAAGCTATAGAGTGGACGTGTGGTTAGCATGCATATTTCATCCTTATCACCAATATATGTGTCATTGTTTTAAAGCTCAAACTTGTGTGTGTTTTGACAACTCATGTAAGAAATTAGTTAGTTAATAAATATCTTGATTCTATCTTCCTACATTCGTATTCATCCTTAGTCATCAAGCTTATCCACACATCTATTCTTACTTCATGCCCAAGTTTTGTAAGAGTATAAATAAGGCCTCTCCCCCTATGTTGTCAAGAACAAAAACGAGAAAGAGAGAAAGGAAGTGAAAAACTAGAGAGAGAGAGAGAGAGAGAGAGAGAGAGAGAGAGAGAGTGTGTGTGTGTGTGTGTGTGTGTGTGTGGTGATGAAACTCTTGGAGCTTGCTTTGAGTGATAGTATATGAAGATAAGAAGATGGGTTGTCTTGCCAATTTATTTTAAGGGCTCTCATTATCGAAGTGAGTGGTTTATGTAATGTGTTCTAAAAGTTCTTATTTTGTGATAAAAATATGAAAACCATGAATTATCATGGATTTATTCTATTTACAAATATCTCTCTATTTCAAGTCAAACATGTCTAATTTGGTGCAATCTTTCACACTATGTATATGTTGTTTGGAATATTTGTGAAGTATGTATTATTCATGGAACATGAGAACTTCAATGTTGGGGTATTTGAGGGATAGATGTACCACACGGGGATATAGGGCAGCAAGGCCAATATAGGGATCACGTGGTTGGTTACATGCTATGAAGGATAACCAAGATATGAAGGGATGATGTGATATGATCTGGATTGGTGTATCTTTTCATTATATTTTCTAGAGTGTGTAAGACAGGATTGCTTAACTGGCATATTACATAATCTACTCACTGAGCGGTGGTTGCTCATCCCTCACTCTGTTTAATTTTTCAGATGAGTTAGTGGGCAAAACAAGGACTAAACCAGTTGAGGATGATTAGATGAGAGTGATAGAGCTTTATTTATTTCATGTAAAATTGTAAGATTTTGGGAGCTATTTTTATAAGAAAAGTTTATTTTATATTTCGGCTTTCTTTTTATTTTATTTTATCTCTGCTTACCCCCGGGTCCGGGGCGTGACACCCCCCTTGCCCTGGCAAGGGGCAACTGCTGGAAATGCTCTAACAATTAAGAGTTTATTTATACTTTCGTTAAATATAACATAAGATTTTGTGGTATCCACTAGTGTAAATATTTTAAATTGAAGATCAAATTCAATCATTGTATTCATATAGGGTCAAGGAGTGTAGCTGTAAAAAAAAATTATCAAAATCAGAGTTAAAATAACCGTTAAATCGTGATTTTTCATTTATCACTGTCGAAAAGTTTTGTCCCGTTACTAGATCTCTGAATGTTTGTTTTTTGCGATTTTTGGGGTATACGATCTCGAAGTATATACAAACAAGTTTGACGGTTGGATCGTTGAATGGTGTGTATATATATTTATTAAGTAGCTTTAAATTTATTTATTTTGTACGTACAACACTTTAGAAATTGAATAGTATGTATATTTATTAGTAGCTTTAAATTTATTATTGTTGTTAGGATTGGGTTTTTGTTAGAAAAATATATTATTGTGGGTTTTATGTAAAAAATTTTTTTTGAATTTGAAGGGAGTAAAGTCACATTTTCACTAAACTTTATAACAATAATTTTTAAAAATAAAAAATAAAAATGGGGTCGTTGTGCAAAAACCAATAGCACGACGTCATAATGTAAACATGCGTCGGGCAAACTAATTAATTTTTTTTATTTAATTATACATTCTAAATTTTAAGATATAGTTGTTTTCATAAGTTTTTATTATTTTTTGAAAACTTTGCTCAACGAATATCAATATTTCGTCGCCTAACCCTTATTTACTTATTTTTATATTTTATATTGTTAAACTAAATTATTTATTTATTTTTTATTATTTTCTTTGCGCTACAAAAACACATTTGGTCTCCTAAACCTTATTTATATTTTCAATTGTAAATTTTTTTTATAATTATTTTATTATTCATAACAATTATTTTTTTAAATATTGCGCTACAAACCAATTTTTCGTCTCTCAAAACTTTGCGCAACCAACAATTTGTCGCGCAAAACTCTAAAAATTTGGGCGGGTACCAAAAATGGGAGGCGGGAATTTTTTGGTCACTCAAAACTCTAAAATTTTGGGCAGGCACCAAAAATGGGAATTTTAAATTTTTATTTTATTTTAAAGACTTTGTGTAGAAATAATAATTCCTTGTGTATTTCATTCCTTCCGTGAATAGTATTTATAATACAATGATAATTACAAGTGTCTTGCACACCAAGACAAATCATAGTTGACTTTCTATATTTATGAAGATGCTGACGGAGAGATGTTAGGAATTGTGTGAGAGATTTGAGGGACCGAGAGAATCTCGCTAACACCCCCCCGCAAACTGGGCGGCGTTGGCTGAACAAGTTTGGAGCGAAGCAACGTGTGACGAGGCGTGTGAAGAGCCTTGGTGAGGAGGTCGGCAGGCTGATCAACAGAGGGAATGAAGAGAACACGGTGACTTCCAAGAGCCACCTTTTCACGGACAAAATGATAGTCAAGTTCGATGTGCCGAGTGCGAGCATGAAAGACGGGATTAGCGGCCATGTAGGTGGCACTAAGGTTGTCGCAATAGAGGAGAACTGGGAGGAGAATAGGGACTCCAAGTTCATTGAGTAAAGAGAAAAGCCAGGTTGTTTCGGCGCAAGAATGAGCGAGAGAACGATATTCGGACTCGGCGCTTGAGCGAGCAATGGTTGGCTGTTTCTTTGAACACCAGGAGATGAGATTGGAGCCAAAATAGACGAGGTAGCCACTCGTGGAGCGTCGAGTATCGGGGCACCCAGCCCAATCGGCGTCAGAGTAAGCACATAGGCGTGCTGTGAGGGGCTGAGGGCGAAAAACAAGACCGTGATCAAGAGTGCCTTTCACATAGCGTAGTATACGCTTGGCCGCAATGAGGTGTGTAGCACGAGGGGAATGCATGAACTGGGCGACAGTGTTGACGGCATATGCGATATCGGGGCGAGTAAGTGTGAGGTATTGGAGGGAGCCAACGATTTCTCGAAACTCAGTGGGGGATGCAAGGGTGGGACCATCAAGGTGAGAAAGGGAGACCTTTGTGGCAAGTGGCGTGGAAACCGGTTTGCTGTGATGAAGATTATGTTTCTGCAAAAGATCAACCGCATACTTGAGTTGGTGGACGTGGAGGTGGCCATTGTGGTGAAGAACCTGGAGGCCAAGAAAGTAGTGCAATGGACCAAGGTCTTTGATGTCAAACCCGCGACCTAAGGCGGTGATGAAGCTCTGTAAAAGGCTAGGAGAGTTGCCGGTGATGATAATATCATCAACATAAAGGAGGAGGTAGAGTGTATGGGCACCAACAGTATAAATAAATAGAGAGGAGTCACTGAGACTTTGTTTGAAGCCGGCGGCAAGGAGGAATGAGCTGATGCGGTGGAACCATGCACGGGGGGCTTGTTTAAGGCCATAAAGGGCTTTGTGGAGCTTGCAAACGTGATGAGGTATGGGGACATGTAAACGTCTTCATGAAGGAGGCCATGTAAGAAGGCATTTTTCACGTCCAGTTGACGCATGGTCCATCCTCGGGAGACAGCAATGCTTAGTACGGTGCGGATGGTGGCTGGCTTCACGACGGGGCTGAAGGTTTCTGAGTAATCGATGCCGGGTTGTTGGTGGAAGCCTTTGGCGACTAGACGGGCCTTGTGGCGCTCAATGGAGCCATCGGAGCGGTGTTTGATGCGGAAGACCCACTTGCAGCCAACGGGCTGTTGATGGGAGGGGGGCGGAACAAGAGACCATGTGTTGTTCTTGAGTAGAGCGTTGATCTCTTCAGTCATGGCAGATCGCCATTCAGGACTTTTGACAGCTTGAGTGAAGCATGTAGGTTCGAGGTTGGCGATTTGATGGAGAAGGGCTTTAGGGATGGGATATCGAACGGTGCCGTCGGAGTGGTGTTTAGGTGTGGTGATGCCAGCACGCAGACGTGTAGTCATGGAGTGACGAGGGATCGCAGGTGGTACCAACTGGGAAGGAGGCAGCGGCTGTGTTGGTAGGGGAGACGACAGCAGAGGGAGTGGTGGATCGGAGGTGTCTAGAGGGGGCGATGATCTTGGGAGTGGAGAGGGAGGCTCGGCAGGAGCCGAGGGTACGCCATGCAGTGTGGAGGAAGGCATAGATGGGACGGGATCCGGTAGAGTAGGAGGATCCGATGAAGGAGAAGAAGGCAAAGGACAAGTGCTGGGCAGCAGGGGCTGCGACGGAGTGGACACCGGCTGGATGTCCACGGGGACCCACAAAGGAGAAGCTTGTACCTGCAAGTTAGTAAATGGAAAAGAGTCTTCTTGAAAAATAACATGACGCGACACATAGACACGACCGGTGGGGGGATGAAGACAGCGATAACCTTTGTGTTGGGGGCTATAGCCTAGGAAAACACACTCGAGAGACCGAGGGGAAAGTTTATGAGACGTGTAGGCACCAAGGTGTGGAAAACATGAACAGCCAAAGACACGGAGATGGGAGTATGAGGGAGGGCGGTGGTAAAGAACGGAGAAGGGGGACTGCCAGTTTAGAGTTGGGGTAGGAAGAAGGTTGATGATATGAATAGCAGTGAGTGCGGCATCAGCCCAATAGGAAGGAGGGAGATGAGCTGTGTGGAGGAGAGTACGAATCATGTTTGCGATATGACGGTGTTTTCTTTCGGCTAGGCCATTTTGTTGAGGGGTGTGAGGGCAGGAGAAACGCTGTTGGATGCCATGAGAAAGACAAAAGGAGGAAAAGGCGTGGTTGACATATTCGGTTCCGTTGTCACTTTGAAGAGTATGGACGGGGGCAGAGAAAAGGTTGCGAACAAGGGAGACAAAAGTGATGAAGTGGGAGAGAACTTCAGATTTGCGGCGCATGGGATAAAGCCACGTATAACGAGAGTATTCATCAGTAAACAAGACATAGTATCGAAACCCACTGATAGAGGGGACAGGAGACATCCATACATCAGAATGGATAATTTGAAAAGGAGAAGAAACATAAGCACTTTTATTAATGAAGGGAAGTTGGGTGGATTTGCATAAAACGCAATCCTTACAAAAAGAATGAGAAGAACTAAATTTAGAGCCTAAGGTGGACTGGAGACGGGAGAGGACAGATGCGGAAGAGTGACCAAGACGACGATGCCAGGTGGTAGAGTGAAGAACGGCAAGGGCAACAGGAGGAGTGGACGAGGAAACAGAAGCTGGAGGAACAGGATATAGACCATCTTCACAGGGCCCCTGAAAGAGTAAAGAACCGGTGAGTAAGTCAAAAATTTGATAGTAATGAGGAGCAAACAAGAAACAAACACGATGATCTTTCGAGAACTGAGCAACAGAAAGGAGGTTTTTCTGGAGAGAGGGAAGGCGGTAGACATGTGGTAAGCGGAAGTGGGATGAGCCCAGGGTTAAGGGAAGAGTACCAGTGTGAGTGATATTCATGGAATCACCATTACCCATGTAGACATTGTGAGGTCCAGTGTATGGGTACGAGTTCTGAAGTGGGGCAGCAGGTCCAGCCATGTGGTGGGTGGCGCCGGTGTCCCAAACAGCTTCGGTTGGAGCAGGTGGATGAGCGAAATGGGCACCAGCAAAGGGCTGGTATTGAGTAGGACCAGAGAAACGATGAGGGCAGTGAGCCTGTGAGTGCTGCGAGGTGCCGCATGATGCACACCAAGTGGGAGACGGCCCTAAGAGACCAGGGGAGGGGCTGAAGCCAAAGGGAGCCGGTGCAGCGGAACGGGGAGGCCATTGAGTAGACCATGATGAAGAGGGGGCAAGAGGCTGGCCATGATGCTGACCGGGAGGTTGAGGGGACTGAGATTGGCGCCGATTATTGGAGGAGTTGCGGTAAGATTGAGAGCCACGCCCACGACCGCGGCCGCGGCCGCGGCTACTGCCATAGTTGGAGGAAGAGGGAGATTGGTGGGATGTGGTAGTGTAGAGGGCAGTATGAGGGAGTGTTTGAGAGGAGGTAGAGAAACTGGGATCCTGGGCTTCAAAAGCCAATATACGGGAACGGAGATCTGAGAAGGATGGGAGAGGAGGTGTTTGGAGAATGGCAGTGCGAAGCATGAGGTAGTCGGAGCCAAGGCCCCGTAGAGTGGCAGTGACAAGATATTCAGGGTCAACAGGTTTTTGGATGGCAGCAAGGGAGTCAGCAAGAGATTTGGCATGTTGGAGATATTCGTCAACTGTTTTGGAACCTTTGGTCATGTCCATAAGCTGTATTTGAAGGGAAGCAGAGCTAGCCAAGGATTTTTGGGAAAAGTGACGTTGAAGGCAGTCCCAAATGTCTTTGGAGGACTCGCATCCAATGGTCAGAGAGATGATTTGCTTAGTGAGAGTGGTAGTGATGTAACTGACAACCAACTGGTCGTGGCGGTGCCACACCGCAAACGCGGGATTGGAGATGGTGGTAGCAGTGGGAGATGCAGATGTTTCAGAAGTAGTGGATTGGGGAGTAGGAGAAGTGACGAAGAGGGTGGGAGAAGGTGAGGGTGTAGAGCCGTCAACATATTTAAAGAGGTCTTGACCAATGAGAAAGGGCTTCATTTGACGAAGCCATTGAAGGTAATTGTGGTCGTCAAGTTTGAGAAAACTGGCTGTGTTGGGGCCAGCATAGATAACTGGAGTAGCCATAGGAAAAGGAAAAAGGCAGGGAGAAGAGAGGAACGGCTAGGGTTGAAGAAAGAGAATCCTAGACCTAATCTGATACCATGTAGAAATAATAATTCCTTGTGTATTTCATTCCTTCCGTGAATAGTATTTATAATACAATGATAATTACAAGTGTCTTGCACACCAAGACAAATCATAGTTGACTTTCTATATTTATGAAGATGCTGACGGAGAGATGTTAGGAATTGTGTGAGAGATTTGAGGGACCGAGAGAATCTCGCTAACACTTTGCGCCACCAACATAATATTTCGTCGCGCAAAGTGATACGGTTTTTAAAACCAAAATAACTCCTCCACCATTTTCTCAATGGCTTTCTCTACTCTTACCTCTCTTCTCTCTTTCCCTCTCCCCAAATTCGACCCCCTTCTCTCACACTCACTCCTCTCACTTAATCTCTCATCTCTCTCTCTCTCTCTCTCTCTCTCTCTCTCTCTCTCTCTCTCTCTCTCTCTCTCTCTCACTATCTTCTCTAATTCTCTCACACTCACTTCTCCCTGTCATTCTCACTCACTCTCAATCTTGCCAAAAGGTATATTCTCTCCAAATTTTTAATTTTTTTTCATTAATATGTGTTTTTGGAGTTAGTTTTGAGTTTGTGTGGGGTTTGGGGTTTAGTATAGGGTGAGGATTGGAGTTTGGGTTGGATTTGGGGTATATATATATATATTGGATAATTTGATCACTATTTTTCATATGTAATTTTATTTTGAATATGTCAATTTAAATTAAAGTAATTAAAAAAATAATATCATACAATTAAATTAAATTTAAAAAGTAAAAATTTGAAAAAATTAATATAATTAAATTAATATAAGAGAAATAATAAAACAAAAAGTCAAAAACCTTGCATGACAAAATATTTCATCACGCAAACTATTAAATTAGTTTATTTAAACTAAAAAATTTTAAAACTCAAAAATTAAAATATTTGAAATATTTTGTCGCACAAAGTAAATTTGCGGGACGTTAAGGTTTGTCGCGCAAAGTAGCTCTGAGCAACGAAGACTAGGTTTCGTCGCACACCCTTTCTTCATGAGCTTTGCGCGACGAAATTGTACTTTGAGCGACGAAATTGTATTTTGCGCAACAAACTTATTTTGTCGCGCAAAGTGTTTTTTGTAGTAGTGACTAGCCACAAAGGGCCATTATAATAACGGAGCAGTCTAATATCAAAATTAAGGCAATCTGGTGCGCCTCCACTAACGATCACGCGTGATTGAAGAAACTTTGGTAAAGGCATCCCAACAAAGATTGCAAACTCATAATAATCAAAAAGAGACAAAGCTTGAAAAAACCAAGTCATAACCAAGGTCTAAAATATCGATGGTATTAGAAATATTGGTAGTTCAAAAATATGGAAATTTCGATGGAAATATTAATATTATCAATATCGATCAAAATTGAATAAAAACCACGGAAATTGTAAGAAAAACTTGGAAATTTTTATTGAAACTTTGGAGGATGTTTATTCAGTCAATTATCTATTAGTTTATCACAAAATATTGGAGGGAAATGCATTGCATGATGGGTTAACTGATTTAAGTTAATTATATAGCTAACTGACAAACACTGTGAATAGAAAATATGTAGTAATTAATGAAAGAAGATTAAACACACCATAATCATTTATATATAGTGATTTACTACAATATTTTACAATTTATACATTGCATGGTAAGATATATGAGTGACTTAGTACCACACAGAGTTCTTATAAGTTTCAAATTTTTCATTATTTTCATCATCTCTATGTGTAGAGTAAGTGTATTGTGAAAAGTAGTCATCAAATGATAAACACCCAAAATAGTTTTGTATGTAATTGTTCAAAACAAAACAATATAAATATACATATTTTAGTATATTATCACAAAAACATAAGCAACATGGTGGTTAAGGGGTTGGAGGAGTGAAATGGCAAGGTTTTGAATCCCCTTTGTGTGTGTGCTTTGTGTTTTTTTTTTCCATTACATTGATATTTTCGATATTTTCACGATATTATATCGATATTTTGACAAAATATTGCTGAAGTGTGAGCGAAATTATCGACATTGATATTTTCCGATATTATCGTCAATATTATCGATATTTATACGATATGTGTATGAATACGTTTCGAAATATCCGTGACCCAAAAAAACGATAATATCCTCGATATTTCGTCGATATTATCAATATTTTAGACTATGGTCATAACAAACAAATAAAACTCTAAAAAAGAGAGATAAAAATGAGAGATAAAGCATAAAAAGCTCTCACAAAGGTCTTCTTGATAAATAGTTCTTCTTTCTGTCTAACCTATTATTTATTTCATGTTTTTTTTATGCTCTTAATTTTTTTTGAATCCAATCCAAAACCACAAACCCACATAAATAAAATCAAGTTACAATAGAAAACATAAAATATATAAGAATACACAGCTCATGAAGATTACTCAAAAGTTTTGCCATCAATGAGTTTTCGATGAGAAAGATTGAGTTTTTGGATTGATTGTGCAACAAGTTTTGGGGGTAGACGTTGCATAGAAATGAAGGAGAAAAAAGAGCAAACGGTTCCAAGAGGTTAAGTTTCACGTTAGGTTAATTAGGGACTTTTTAAAATCATTTTTAATTATGAGGGCATTAGATTTTTACTTAAGGATGATATGTCAACTTTAAATTCCTTAGATTAAAATTTAATACGGTGGCGTTTTGAGGAAAGAAGTCAAGTAGATCATAGCAGAGAAAATCGAAGCAGAGGTTCCGAATCCATTAAATTGTGGTACAAATTTAAATGGACCTAACTAACAACCACACTCCAACCATTAACTGTATCATGAAGCTTTACTCGATCTCTTTGTTAACAACTCTTAAGTAGATAAACTAATTTGGTTGTGAATGTCCACGAGACAGGCAGCGCGGGTACATGAATGGCAAAATTAAGTCACAATTAAAGTTTTACGAACAGTGTATTCTCCATTGCTATAATATAAGAAGTTAAGTATCGACCAAAATAAAAAGGAAAAATCTAAGAAGTTAAACGTAGAATTTGATAAGCTGCATTCATTTATTAGAATATTATTAATAACACATACATGATAAGGAGGCCTAGCCAAAGAAGGAGCCTCAGATATTGCATAAGCTCTTATTTTAGTGTAGATACTTTAGTACAGTACATATCATCAGTTGATCTGTACCTCACTTGCTTGGGGCTCCATCTTTTGGCTGCCCTCGTTGCCGTAGTTGGTAAATGCTTCAGAGTCGCCCGTGTTCTTCTTGACATCAATACTACCAGCTTCGATATCAACGCCGCCCGGGCCACTGCCATTGTTGAAGTCGGAAAATGCCTTCGACTTGCCGGTGTTGTCGCTGACAGATATGGTCCCTCTAACTCTAATACCTTTGATGGTGGAATTTTGAGTCGCCATTGTCTCGCTGATTAGTTTTTAGTTGGGATGTGTGTGTTTGCTTTGATGATCAATTCATTGCCTCGTGGTCTTCTTTTATAGTTGTTGGCATGCGCAAAAGCAGAAGATATTTAATAACGGCCGATACCCTGAGCATAATACAGATTCTATATTGATAATCAGATTCTTCACATATAAATATATATCTAATTTACATTTTATCTTCTTGGAATAATATACTACAGTGCGGCCGTAGTGGCCTTTCTTGTTAGAGGATCTTTTTAATAACTTTTTTGACTCATGGCCTTTGTTGGTTTGATGCTCAATTGCATCCGTAAGTTGTGTTATGCAAGTTCGAAATTTCGTCCGATATGACGAAGGACAATGAAGTTGAAGTTCGAAAAATTTTGTCCAAAAAATTTCGTTCAACAAAACTAATCCAGAACAAATTCATCACTGAGGACAATGAAGTTGATGTTTGCTTTTTCAAAAGGGAGAGATCCATCATCCATTTGTAATGTCCCTCACTCAAGTAACTATAGTGCGTAGATTCTCCATCATCAACAATGGGTCAGTTGAGGTTTAACAAGGAATTCAAGGTTTGTTTCGTAAGGTTTATTATTATTATTATTATTATTATTATTTCAATAAATGGAGGAGGGAATGAAGCTCTTCTAAAAGTGAGTAGAGCAAAGCAACTTGGTTGATAACTTGAAAAGTGATGGCAGAAAGTATAATTAGTAATTTCTGGGTAATTCCTATAACTTCGGCGACGATCCATTCTTATAAGTTGAAAGCAAATCAATATTAATCGAATTCGATACGGATAATGAAGTTGACATAGCTTTTGGAAAATATGGATTCTATATTGATCATAATATTCACAAATTAAATTCGAATTTGATATATATGGATAATGAAGTTGACAGCTTTCGGAAAAGATAGATCCATGTGTCTAATGTATTCCTCATTGAAGTTGCTATTGAAGTTTCACATATTAAATTAAAATAACAAATAAATAATAAAAAACTGAAAATTGATTTTAAAAAAACGGAAGATAGGCAGCCATTGTTAAGGAAGTTGTGTTGTGTGTGCGAGGGAGAGAGGGAGAGACTGGGTTGGGGGTGTCTGATGGTGTGAGTTAGGGGAAGTAGCCCTCAGCGAGCTACTTGGGTTATTATTCTTTAATCTCAGTCTTCTTTAAGTTTTGAAGCTTTAATTGCCCACTTCATCTCTCGTTTCGCTTTCTCTTTCTAGTTCTATAGTTTTGTTGTTGTGGGTGCTCTCGCTCTAGCGTTTTAGAGCTTTGGTGTTTTCTGAGTAATTTTTGGGTGTTCCGGGTACACCACGTGGCTGGTGTACCATCCAATAGATAGAGGACATATGAAGTATTTCTAATGCAGCCCGTCACATATCATTAAAAAAAAATGTAGTAAGTTGGATAATAATTCCACATGTTCTATGTTTATTGGATTGTATACCAGTCACGTGGTGTACCCGGAACATATAAAAATTTCTCCTTTCGATGATGCCGCTAAACGAACTCTAGAATTAACCGAGCACACCATACTACCAAATTATTTATTAAATTACTACTTTACCCTAATATAAAATAACCAAAAAGGATATATTGAATTGTGAAACAATATAATTTTAATAAGTACACCCTACTCATTATATTCAACTATATAATCAAACGTAGAGAAATTTTCGTATTGCTTGGTGCCCACGGTCATGAACAACGTAGTGAGCACTAGCGGAGTTTCTTCCTCACGCTTTACACTACAAATGTTTTCCCACTTGAAGTTGTCTCTAAAATGTATGACCTTGAGAGATACCATGATAAAAATAGTTCCGACCTGGATAGGGAAGCTTCAAAACCTGGAGACTTTGGATATGAAAAATTCTCGGGTTATTGAACTTCCAGTTGAAATCCTCAAACTCCAACATCTGCGCCATCTCTTGGTATATCGTTATGAGTTTGTTCCTCATGAAAATTTTCACTCAAAATATGGTTTTAAGGTGCTAGCAAAAATAGTTACCAAAAAAAGAAGGTGCTAGCAAAAATAGGGGCTTTCACTGGATACCTTCTCTTCATAGCCTCGTAAAATTATATTTGAAATGGAATAGGTTAAAGGATGATCCACTTGTATTCCTTCAGTATTTGCCCAATCTAGTACATCTTGAACTATCTGAGGTGTTTGAAGGAGATATACTAGGATTTGGAGCTGGAGGATTTAAGAAGGTCCAGCATCTAGGTCTCGATAAATCTGATGAACTTAGATGCACAAGGGTGGAAGGGGGAACAATGCCTTGTATTGAACAATGCATTGGACAAGGTCTCATCAGACATTGAACATCTCGTCACACTTAATCTATTGTCTTAGAGCTTACGAAATTAAAGATTATACGCTAACTCAAAATCTGAAAAGAGGGCACGAATTCATATAGAAAGAGAAACTTGGTTTAGGATTGGTATTAAGGTGTTGTGTGATAGAGTGTATTAAAGTGTACCATGAGTATTTTTTTATAGTTAAATAGGGTGTACTTAATTAATTTTATATTTTGATTTACATATTAGGGTGTACTTAGATCATAGGGTGTAACATCCCCGACCTAATTTTTATTATTTGATTCAATTTAATCTCTTTTAGTGAAATTATAATTTTGCCTCTGGAAGTAGAGTCATTTTAGTCACTTTTTAATCTGGAAGGAATTTGGGGAAACGGACTGCGCCATTGCAACGGGCTCGTTGAAAGCAGTCCGTAAACGGGCTGCACGCTTGAATCGGAGGTGTGGAACTCAAAAAGGAGTTTTTGGTCATTTACAATTTTGTTTAAAAACCCTAAAACTACCCAGTCATATGCATACACACGTTAGAAACCCCCACCCACGTCTTTTCTCTCCCTCGATGTCTCTCAATCTCTCTGTTTCAAAGTCGGAATTTCATATGGCAACTGCATCGCCATCTAGCCACCAAATCCGATTCCATGAGTTGCAAAACTCTCCTCTCTACATCCTCTACACGACCTATTGATTTTGAACCATGAAACGACTGGAATGAGGAGAAAAGTCGCGATTTTTCAGTCGTCGTTTTTGGCGATTCTGGCAAAGGAATCCGTCGGGTAAGGTGTGCTTTTTCATCCTCTCAGTATGTTCTTAATGTTTTGGTTGTTGGTTTGGGTCGATTCGGAGTTTTGGAAGTTCGATTTTAAACGTAAAAAATTTCTGGTCTTTGAAGTGGTTTTCCAGCCACTTCCCAGCCAAATTGGAGGTCGGCCTAGTTGTATAAGTTGCTCCCCTAGTTGCCCTGATCACATAGGTGTAGGTATTGTTTGATGATTTGAGAAATTTCCTGCCCACGCGCTGCCGGTGCGTGGCTCGTGGTTTGGTGGCCCATTGTGTTCTGATTTGATCCCCATGTCATCCTGAGCGCGACGGTTTGCTCGGATTCGAATTTGGTTATCGTATGACAGTCGAACGGATTAATGCCTATTAGGCGATATCCAGGTTCGATATGTTCGGACTGTTGGATCAGCTCCAATTCCAAGTATGTTGTTTTCCGTACCCTTAGGATCGTGTTGGAATTCGCATATCAAGAATCGGAGTCCCAAATACTCCAAATCAATGAGTTTAGGGTTAAGAAAATCAATGACCGTCCGATCGTGCGATCAAGAGCGATATGACCGCTCAATCGAGACCAAACTCTCAGGACGTGTTTAGTAAACTCTGTTGGACCTATAGGAACTTTCGGATCGGAAATCGGAGGTTGTGGGCCAAACGGGCCCGATTGGGTCTTTTGACCGGACAGTTGACCATGGGTCTTTTGAGACCATCTTGTCTCTTGTTAAGTACTAAAATGGCCTTAGGGATTTTCTTGAAGGACGTGCACCCATTGTGAGTCCCAAGATCTAGAGTATTGATTTAAAGTTCAGTGTTGGGTTTGATTATTCAGATAATTCTGGTATTCTATCGAATAGGTTCTTTTGCGCAACGAATCACTCCGGAAGAAACTGCAGAGGGTTGAGTGTGCTTTGGACCGTGTGTGAGTGTACATTTGTTTTATAAATATTTTTTACGAAATGATGCTTGCATAAAATGTTTTAAGAAATGATTTTTATCCGGTGTTTACTTTCTGAACATTTGGTTTTGGGTGGAAATAATTTAATTATGTTTTAATTATGGTTTTGACAATTTCCTTCGTGCCATGATGGTTTTTTACAACTAAAGAGTTATTAAATGTTTATGGATGATGTAAGTTGGGTTTTTATTTTTCCAAGCGTTCGGTTTTGGTTATAAATGACTTTAAACAATTATGCATGTTGATAAACGTGATTTGCTGGGGATGTTTGGGAAAAATGTTTTTCATGGTTATATATGTTTAACGGTGGTAAATATGCGAGATTGTTAATTAAATATTTAGTAAGGATTTTAATTGTGGGTTATTATTCGGATTTACTTTGAGAATGTTTTGATAAGATTTTCATTGGTTGGAAGTCAAATAGTGAAATTAGGGTTTTAATCTAGGGTTAAAAAGGGGGTTTCATTTATTTAATTATTTATCGATGCACACTTGGAATTTTGAATGGTTTTAAAAGGATTTCGTATTGTTTTGAGAAAACTAAGAAAGAATTTGAGAAAGAGTGGAAAAAGGGACTTGCTGAAAAGGGAATTTCTATGAAAAAGTGTTGAGAATGGATTTCAAACCCAACCTAGGTACCCATTCTTGGTTGCCTTTGGAAAAAATATAACGGTTGACTTTGATAGAGTATGTTCACATTACTAGGGTATTGCATGTACCTATAGTGGTAGGTGTCTAGCCAGAGTAATGAATGTACCTACGTGGTAGGTGTCCGGCCAGTGGAAATCGTCTGTACCCATGTGGATAGGTGTTCGGCCAGTGTGTTGCCTGTACCTATGGTAGTAGGTGTTCGGCCAGAATGTATTGCCTGCACCTACGTGTTAGGTGTCCGACCAGTGGATATTGCATGTACCTACATAAAGATTACTCTATAGGTGTCTAGCCAGTGTGTGTATTGCATGTACTCATACTACAAACATGAGTGTTTGGCCAATGATGATTGTTCCCAGTATGTTCCCCTACCAAACCTGCCGATTTTTCTACACAGGGTTGGTCAGTTTCCTCATAGGTATACTTGGGTGGAGAGTTTTTGTATGAATTGGATTAAGATTGGAATTCGGTTGAATTGTATTTTGGGCTTGCTTCTTTATTGAATTCAAAGAAAAGATTTGAAACTTGATTTCTGTTGAATGATTGTTTGATGTGTTGATTTAAATTGATGTTTTGAAATAAAGATTGTGTTAATTATATTTCTGCTTACCAGTTAATTTCCGAGTATGTTTTACGTATATTTGTATATTTCATATCTCATTCCTGTATGTGTATTTACAAATGTATTAGTGTTTCAAAGGTTTACGAAAACAGAGGGATTAGTATGTTCTGTATATTTATTTTGAGAAAACTTTCTTTTTGTCCACTGGCATCTTTACTGTTTTGCGCCCCCAGTAAGTAGATTGCTTGGAGTTCGGACGACCATGTAAGCTACTCCGTCGTCGGTGAATTCCTAGCCTGTTCACTTAGTAGGACTCGATTTTCGTTTCATTGTTGGAAACTAACTTTGTAAACTAAATTTCAGCAGTTGCTCAGATATTTCCCACATATGATTGAATTTGAGGTCGGAGGCCATTTGCAAGTTGCATGTGCTATACCTTGTGTGCGCTGCCAGTTGGGATGGTTAAATTGTTGTTGTTTGCAGGTTAAATTAGTTGGGTAAATGTTAGTTTTTCAAGGGAGACTCTGCTGAAATTTCGGCAAAAGTCTCGACCTCTTTTTGTTAAACTTACGGGTGAGAGGTGAAATTTTAGCAGTGAGCTCGGCATATTTCGGATGCCAGATGAGAAGCAAGGTCCAACACGTGTTCCGAGGGGGAATTCGGGTTGGGTCCTGTCATATGGTGTACTCAGTTAATTTTAGGGTTTGTTTAGCAGCACTTTGGTTTTTTGTCTTCCATTGATTCTTGTAGAGAGATGTATATAAATAAGTAGGTTCTTTTTAGTACTCCAATGATTTTATTTTTCGTCTTTGATCATTTCTTCCTTACAGGCTTTACACTGCAAATGTTTTCCCACCTGAAGTTGTCAACCTTTTCTTTCTAAAATGAATGAGCTTGAGAGATACCAAGGTAAAAATCGTTTCGACCTGGATAGGGAAGCTTCAAAACCTGGAGACTTTGGATATGAAAAATTCTCGGGTTACTGAACTTCCAGTTGAAATCCTCAAACTCCAACATCTGTGCC
>BPUM01001368.1:0-31421 GCA_020521455.1 Prunus kanzakura | reverse complement strand
TTCCAACTAGGTGGAATTCAATATATATGATGTTGGCTACTGCTTTGAGGTTTGAAAAAGCCTTTGTGAGAATGGGAGAAGATGATGATGCCCCATTTGCATCTTGGTTTGGTGAAGATGAACTAGTTAGGGAAGATGAGGGGGGTGGTTGCATCTAGGCCTAAAAAGAGGGTTAGGGGCCACCAACTAAGGAAGATTGGAGCAATGCTTTTACCTTTGTCAATTTTGTAAAGGTCTTTTATGATATGACATTGAAGATGAGTGTTTCTTTGCATCCCGCTTCCCACACCACCTTTCATAATTTGATTGCAATGGAGGGTGAAATTGGTGATTTGTTCTTTGGAGAGAAATTACCAAGTCAAACTCACACCTCCACGGTTTTGAAAGATATGGCATGTAGCATGAAGATGAAATTTGAGAACTATTGTGATAACCTTGATAAAGTGAACCAACTTTTGATGGTAACACTTGTTTTTGATCCTCGGTACAAGTTGGGCAAGTTGGAGTTTGTATTAAAGAGGAGGTTTGAAAACCTGCAAGATGGTACTAAGAAGAAGAATGAACTAAAAGAGCTTTTAATAAAACTTTATGAGGAGTATGCTATCCCACCACCTCCTACTACTGAAGGTACTAGTGCTAACGGTGATACTCGTTCTATTATTAGTACCACTATGATAAGTTCTAACCAAAAAAGAGGAAAGCATCTTTGGGAAATGGAGGAAAGTTAGATAAAAGAATATCAAGTAAGTAACACCGTGATATTGGAGCATGAAATTGATAGGTACTTAATCAACCCAATTGAAAAAGTGATTCCCAACTTCGATATTTTGAAGTGGTGGAAATTGAATGGGGTTAAATATTCGGGTTTGTCACTTATTGCAAAGGATGTGCTTGCTATTCCCGTATCAACAGTAGCTTCGAAATCATGCTTTAGCACGGATGGTTGGGTGGTTAATTCATTTTGTGCTTCTTTAACTCCAAAGATTGTGAAGGCCTTAATTTGTTCTCAAAATTGGTTAAGGGCCGATGACATCTCCTCTATACAATATGAGCCAACCATTCAAGAGATAGAGTTTTATGAATCCATTGAGTCAGGTATTTGTTTCTAGTTTTATGTGATTTAATTATATATACTATATATAATTTTTGCATGCTTGCCTAATGTTTTAATGTGTTTATGTTTCTATGTGTAGATCTTACGAGTTTACCCGCACGTACCAACTCAAGTCAAGCTACTTTCTAGTGATCACCTAATATGTGAAGCTTCCATTGGTGTTGTTATGTTTTAATTTTTGGCTTATGTTTAGAATTTCTAATTTTCTTTGTAATTTAATTATCAATTTTTATATTGGGTTGTAATTCTTAAGATTGTATGTTTTGGTTCTATGTTTGGATTGGATGGCACATGGCAACATTCATGTTTTGTGTTTGGAAGTTAAAATGCATATGCACGTATTATGTATATGTTGTTTGCTTTGTTGGATTGTATTGAATGTGAAAGATAGGCTTTAATTAAAGTTTAGGCCCGATTGAAATGTGTAATAACCCGATCCTAAATTAATATTTAATTCTTAATTTATTCAAGTAAAAGACAATTTTACCCCGGGAATATTTTATTAGGTTTAAAAGTTGACTTTTTGTTCGGGAAAGAATCTGGGGGTTTTAGTTGTACCATTGCGTAGAGCACGTCAAGATGAGTCCGTAAACATATAGTGGACTCAAATTGGAGTTGTAACGATGAAGTTACGATCAAAAGAAGGGTAGTGGCACAATCGTAATTTTTGCGAAGTAAAAAAAAAAAAACTGGCAGCTCTCTCTCTCTCCTACCTTAGGACACTCTCTCTCCTCCCCTTCAATTTTTCTTCTTCCCCTGCGATAGAATAGCCGGCCATTGTTGGCCGGCAAACTTCTTGCTCCGGCCACCATTTTTCATGCCAGAACCTCCAAAATTTTCAGCTCTCTTCCCTCTTCATAACCTCCTATTTTTTTTCAGATCAAAACCCCCAAGTTTGAGCTCAATTTTGAGCCAAAACCGAGCCCAAAATTAGGCTGTGTCGGTTAGTGGCTTTTCCAGCCAAATCCAACCACCATCACCCGTGCAATTACACCCAAAATACTCTCCTACCTTCCCTTGGTGTTATCCCTCGAAGACCCAACGTGAATTCATTCCAAAATCATTGATTTCAAACCTAGAAATTTCTAGGTTTTTAAAAGACAGAAAGGTTCATTTGAGGGCCTTAACGATGGAATTGATCTTCAAGCAAAGGTATAAAGCTACTCCCCTTGATGTGCTTGATCTGTAGGTTTGATTATTGGCTGGCGGTTTGGAGTTTTCCGATTGCCGGAAAATTGCTCTACACACCCGCCGGCGGTGGCGATGCGTCGGCAGGGTGTCAGGGTTGGGTTTTTGTCCTAGAATGATCCCCACGTCGTCCTGAGCACGACGGTATGCTCGGATTTCAATTTGGTTACAGTTTGATTGTCGATCGGTTATCGCATATTAGGTGTTATCCAGGTTTGATATATTCGGACCGTTAGATCGACTTCATTTTCAAATATGTTGATCTAGGAACTTCTATGATCGTATAGGAATTCGCAGATCGAGAATCGGAGTCCTGGATACTCCGATTCAATAATTCAAAGTTTAGATAAACGATAACCGTCCGATCGTCTGATCGTGCGATAGTGAGCGATCCGACCGTTCAATTCGGACCAAACTTGTAGGATAGTATAGTAAACCTTATTGAACCTGTAGGAACTCTCGGATCGAAAATGGGAGGTCGTGGGCCCCACGGGTCCGGTTGACCAAATTTGGGTAGTTGAACCACTCGGTTGACCGAGAGTCTTCCGAAGTAGTTTCTTCCTTCGAGAAGTGCAAGAACGACCCTATAAACGAGGCTTGACAGTTTTGTGTATTATTTTGATTATGGTTGGACTTTGAGATTATATTATAGTATTTTATGGTATTCCTAAATGTTATTTCCGATATTTGAAGATTATGCATTACTATTAAGATTATTTATTTATTTATTCATTTATTTATTTAGTTATTTATTACTATTAATATTATTATTATAGTATCGTAATGGTTTGTTAATTGGATTTCGACGTGAATAATAAATTAATTAAATATCTAAGTGCATGTCTATATTTAGTATATATACTCAGTAGTTGAAAATGATGAATTATGAACTCTAGTTCTCAACAGTATGTGGTGTAAATTCAAAGGTAGTTGAGAACTGATTTTTGGAAAGTTGAGAAAAGATTTGGAATATGGTTTTCAAACCCACCTCAGGAGTTCCCCCAGCTGCCTTTGAAAACAGTTTTGTCATTTATGACAATGCCCCACGAGTTTCAGGGACGCCTGAACCGTGTGGTGCGAGGATGTGCATTCTCGGGCTGACTGCATGTCCCCCGAGTTTTGCTAGAAATGCAGCTCAGGTTGACTAGGTGTCCCCTGAGTCTTACGAGGATTGCAGCTCGGATTGACTTTGTGTTTCTGAAGCCTGCGAGGATGTAACAGATTATGAATGGGGGTAAGCCTAGGTGGAGAGTATTTGGGTTTTAAGATGTTTAACCAATATTGATGATTTTATCTTGGTATTTTTGGAGTAAAAGTTTAATACCTATTAAGGTTTCCAAGTTTTAAGGATTTTCTACAGTCCCCCGAGTTTTGTCATTTTATGATTTTGAGGCAAGGATTGAAGGTTTCCAAGTTTTAAGGATTTTCTACAGTTTATACTTATTCTCTTAAGTGATGAGTCTGTTGTTATATGTGGAAGATAGAAGCATGTTTTATTCAAACCGTTGACAGTGATATTAAGATTTTTTGTGATAAGAAGTTATTTTAGTAATAACTTTCTCATTTTCATACATATCGGTGTATTTTATGTGCATATATGATTGGGTGGAGGATTATTCCTAAATCAAAATCTTTGGCCCGATTTTAGAGCATTAAGTAGAGTTGAAGCTTTTGGTGAGTGAAGTAGGAAAGAACTACGTGTGGCTATTGGTAAGGGTACGTAGGTAACCTAGGTTAACCTAGGTGCAGCCGAAAAATAAACTGTTGATTTGTGCTTTGAATTGGTTTAGTTGAAATCTATTGTAATTGAGCAAAATATGGATTATCGCTAATTCCCGTTTATAGCAAGGTGAATCCCAGTGTTTTGTTTATGTTGTGAACCACTGTTGATTTGGGTATGGATAAAATTCTTGTATGCTGAATGTTGGGATTATTGAATTGTGTTTTATACAAGTGAAAGTTTTGGGAAACGAGCAATTTACAGGGGAGACTCTACTTGCGGCACCTGCCAAGTCGGACACGCACAGGGTTCGTCGCAGATTCCAAGTGGAATTTAGGTCGGGTCCTGTCAGCCACCACATCATCAGCTGTGCTCTCCTTGGCATCATCCTTCTAAGTTGCAGTCTCATCAGCCACCTTCTCTTCAGCTACCTTTATATCCCCAACATTGATCTACTCGCCTTAAGTAGGGGGCATGTCAACACAGAACATCTCAACATCTTATTCTTCAATGGAATGAAAAGGAGTGGCATCACTTTTGCAGTCCAAGTAGCCTAGCTTGTATGCATCGACAACACCCTCAAATTTGGATCATTCGGTAGCCTTGAGGTAGGTGTCAAACTTGGCCAAAAGCTTATCGTAACTCTGTGATATGTCAGCATTCTTGCGCTCAAGATGGAAGTAGGCCTCTTTGCGACCATTCAGGGCAGCAGTAGAGGAGTTGAGTTCATTATCCTTTTGAGCAAGAGAACTCTTCAGCACATACATGCTTTCCTACATTTCAGACATCCTTGTTTCATGGCAGATTTGCTCGACCTAGAGCTTGTCAGTCATATCAACATCATTTTTCTCCAACTCATTGAGCTGAGCAGAAAATGGGGTAACAGCATACGAGTTCTGGATGACATCAACAGCAAAAACTACTCCTTTTTAAACCAAAGCGATAGCCGCTTCCTTTTGCTTCTTCAAGGAAAGACTTGAGAATGTGCCAAGATCACTAGCCTGATGTATATGATCAACCAGCTTGGTGCAAGCAGACGAGCTTGACAAAAAAGTTTGTCTTGAGCAAATCAGACACACATGCATCCCCTATGGAGTTAGACTTGTCAACCTCAGGACTAGTTGTTTGCGTTTCCAAAACTCTTTGACCTTCTTAGTCGCCATCATCCTCGCCTCGAAAGGAGTCAATGACGCCGAATCAACTCCATGTTTGACTATTCGTGGCTCGACAGATGGATCACGATGGTTAGGTGAAGGAGCAGTCGTCCCAGTTTGATCCTCATCCCTTGACTGGTGCCAACAACTCGAACTTTGAGGAGGAATGTCAACAACTCTTTGTTTTTAGGTAGGCGAACCAGTTGGAGACTTGAGTTGAATGTCCCGAACATTCTGTATGCTGTCAATCTTCATGCTATCCGTGCCAAGAAGATGCTTGACCTTGGCAGACGACAAAGGAGCAGCTCCCACTTGAGTCTTCTCAGCAGACGAGACCTCTTTCAAAGAAGACCTGATCATAGCATAAGGAAGTCTTGGCTTCTTTCTTAGCAGAAACACGTCCCTTGCCTGCAAAGTTGCAGCTTCATCTTTGGAGGACCTAGACTCGACCTTCCTATTTTTGGGGGGTTCGATCGAGGACTCCTCCTGTTCGGCAAACAGATCATTCGAGTCTGGGCCATACTACTTCTACCTCTCTACATCCTTGGCAGGGGGCTGACCACCACTCAATAGCCAGCGCTATTCTCAAAACCTCACAGAGATGTTCAGGGCTCGACGGACCTTAGTCATGTGCGGCCCGAGATCCAGCTTCTTGCTAATATCATTCTCTATAAGCAGAAGACAGAAGTCAGTTAGTCACACATCAAAAAATTCAGACAAAATTGAAGCATATCAATAAAGTATGACTTACCATCGCAATAAGTGAGGGGAACAGATGGACCATCGTCGACCTTGCCTTCCCGCCATCCCCTGACCTCCAATACATCGACGTGCCATACGTGATCTCCTTGGCTAAGACTGTTAAACATCTTGGCATTGCATACATGAACTTGGGCATACTTCTCATAGCTCATCACTTCAAAAGAGTAAAAGAACTCCCGCACTGTCAGATCTAGCTTGAAGAAATGGCTCAGATTCTCAAAACACATGATCGACCGGTAGACATTCGGAGTACATTGGCTTGAGGCACACTCCATGGCGCAGAACAACTTCATGAATAACTTCGATAACAGGAACGTGAAGCCCAAGGAGAAGTAGAAGGGACGAAATGTGATAATTCTGGCATCCGGATCGTTCGAATCCACACAACCCAAGTCGAGCTGCAACCTGTCCAGTAGATCACAATGCAGCTCAGCTCCTGTAAAAAAAATATAAAAAATAAAAAATAAAAAATAAAAAAGATCTTTTTATTGCAGCATGCCAAGTCAACTGCTTTTCTTGCAGCATGCCAAGTCAAACTCTTAGCTGTCTTATGTTATTGAAACATCCTTTTAAACCTTGGAATTGGAGGAAAATACCACACCACCTTCGCTGCCACACCCTCTTTCAAGAACCCATCCTTGGTTTCCTTCCACCTTGAGATACCACAAGTAGGACAATTAGTTGCATTCTCATACTCCTTCCGATACAAAATGCAGTCATTGGAACATGCGTGGATTTTCTCATAACTCATCCCTAAAGCAGACAAAGTCTTTTTTGCCTCGTACATAGAGGAAGGTAGTGTATTTCCTTCTGGAAGAAATTCTCCTTGAAGTATCAATAATTCTGTAAAGCAAACATCACTCATCCCATGTTTTGCTTTCAAATTATATAACTTCACCAAAGCCGACAACTTCGTGTACTTACTGCAACCAGGGTACAAGGGTTCATCGCCATCCCCAATCACATTGGCAAACTCATAAGGATCAGATCCAATATTGGCAAAATCATTATCATCCATCCCTAATTCTTCATAAACATAACTAAACCTACTTTGCTCATCTTCTTCCACATTTCTACTAGCATTGGTAGTCCATTCCCAAGGTTCTCCGTGCCATCTCCAAATCTTATAGCTTTGGTCAATTCCATTAAAGTATAAGTGTTCCCTTATAATTCCAACCCCAAACAATCGAATATTCCCACATTTAACACATGGACAACGAATCTCAGTTGTATTTCCAAGATTTTGTAACGCAAAATTCAAAAATCCTTCCACCCCTAACTCATATGCCTTCGATCTTCTATCCGCATGCATCCATGACTTATCCATCTCACACTCTATCAAATTCATATAAATATATATATATTAAAGTGGAAAGACCAGCAATGAAACACTACCTCATTCAAATAGCAGAGAACAAAATGAAAATTAAATATAAAACATGGAAAAGACGACGGTTTATAAAAATAATCGTCGTTTAATATACATTCCGACGACGGCATCTATAGTCACCGTCGTCATTAAGATACCCAAACCCAGAAATTTGAACGGTGTTCTGGTAGCCTAAAGACGACGTTTAATGGAGAAACAGTCGTCTTTAGGCTACCAGTTGCGGCTTAAAACGCAGACGACGGGAGTAAATGAACAACCGACGTATAATAAACATTTGGACGACGGTTTGATCCTTCAACCGTCGTCGTAGTTAAAAAAAAAAAACAGCTTAAATCTCCCATCCCCATTCCTTTTCCAAGAACCCATGGCCAAACAAACATAAAAGAACCCAAACAGAGAGCAATTATTACAAGATTGCAAACACCAAAACCCTAATATAGCTACCAACGAAAACATTTATGGATTTAAGAAGAGATTAGGGTTGTACTTACATGGATATTGAGAGAGAGCTGCGAGAATATAACAACTGCTTCAGAGAGAGCTTGGAGAATCTACGTACCCAATGCTTTGAGAGAGAGCTTGGAGAATCTACGTACCCAATGAGAGATCTTGGAGAATCTACGTACCAAATGCTTTGAGAGAGATCTTGGAGAATCTACGTACCCAATGCTTTGAGAGAGAGCTGAGAGAATATAACAAAAGCTTGAGACAGAGCTGAGAGAATTAGGATTAAAGGGACTAGAGTTGTACTTACATGGATATTGAGAGAGAGCTTGGAGAACGAAAACTTTCAGACAAATTTATGTTGAAGAGAGAGAATGAACTATTTGAGGGTTAAAGGGAAATTCTGAAAATTTTAGGTCGCGGTCAAAAATTTTGAAGTACCGCGTTTTTCAACCACGACGGTCAACACTTATAATGACGTCTAATAATTACTTACAACGGCGGTTATAATAAATTTCCGACGTTGTAAACACTAAAGACGTCGCTATTTTATAACTGACGTCGTCAACCGAATTCAATTAGTCTTTGTTAATGTAGTTGACCAAAAACAGCGGGAGAAAACCGGCGTCGTTTCAAAAAACCCTAAACCCTAAACCCTAAACCCTAAACCCTAAATTTTAAAATAATTTTTAAAAAAGACACAAGTACGAGAAAAATGAACCGAAAATTGCTATGGATTCCTTACAACATTGCCTTCTACAATAGTAGGCTAAAATATGGATTTCATAATTTTGAATTTATGGGCACCAATGGATCACATAAACCTTAGGGTTATGTTATGTAAAGTATAAGGAGTACAATGCTTTGTCTCTAAATTTGTTTGAATTTTGTTATCATTTGAACTTTGAAAACTAAAATTACATTTTTCAGGCCTTAACGGGCAAGATATTGTCTCAATCAGTGCATAGAATTTGCCGGTATATTTTTCGGATTTTGTTTTGAATATATTATTAATATTAGTAATTAAATACAATAAAAAAATATTTCCAAAATTATATTTTTTAAAGCTTTAGGATAGAGACAATATTCCAATGCTTGGTAGTTTTCAGTATAATTTTTGGATATAGTTATGAATTTAATATGGATTTAAATAAAATATAAAAGTCAATAACAATTAAATTAAAAATGACTTAGCCGACGTTGTATCCCTTTACAACGACTTTAAACATAATAAACCGACGTTGAAACTATATTTAAGAATATACACAGGATGAATTAATTATAAACCGTCGTTGTTATAGTATTAAACGTCATTTTAGTGTATGTAACGGACGTTGTTTAAATATATAAAGGCGGATATTTAATAATATCCGCCTTTGTATAGTATTATAACGTCGTTAAGGTTATACTAACCGACGTAGTATATGAATACAAATTCATTTATACAGGATGAATTAATTATATACCGTCGTTGTTATGTATATTACACGTCATTTTGTTGTATATAAATGACGTTGTTTATTTATACAAAGGCGGATATTTAGAAATATCCGCCTTTGTAAATTATTTAGACGTCGATAAGGTTATACTAACGGACGTAGTATATGAGTACAAATTCATTTATACAGGATGAATTAATTATAAACCGTCGTTGTTTTGACTATTACACGTCGTTTTTAAGAATTACCGTCGATGTTAGATTTCCATTTACTGCAAGACGACCATTGTTTACACGTATGAGACGTGTAAATTAGAATCAGACGTCGGTGTTTGGGAACTAAACAAATTTTAAATATTTATGTACATTTTAAATAAACTAAATTAAACCTGAACATTGTTCATAAATATTTATCTACATCAATTATCCTTCGGTAGTTGCTTGTTCACGAATTCTGCCCATTCATGCCTAACTTCGTCAATATCCTCTTGTTTATACTGAAGTTTATCTTTTTTCTTGTCAAACTGTAAAATAAACCAAAAAAACCGACGTGTTATAAGGATACAAACGACGGTTAAACAAAAATATGACGTAGTAAAATAAAGAAAGTATATCTAAAATGTTGCGTTTTACCTTCTTCTCGAAATTTAGGTCTGGATCATGAATTATATCTCTCATGAATCGCATCACGTAATAGCCACACTCTACACTTGTTGGTTGTTCAGGAGTGCCGTGTAGATTTTTCCAAATGGCCTGCTGTTTACGTGAATTTTTGTTTATATGAATGTTAAACATTTTAATTGACCTGTTACAAGAAAACAAAGGGTGTTAATGACAAAACAAAAAATTTAAATACAAATAGTAACCGTCGTGGTAAATCAGTCAAAACGACGGAGTTTTTTAAACCAAGACGTTATATTTTGTTTAAAACGGCGGTAAAACCTAACCGTCGTTGTGTAACGTTATAACGTCGGTAAGAGTAAAAAACGTCGTATGACAAAAAATTGAGTAGAAAAAATTAAAACGTTCTTAAATAAAACGCAAACGACGTGGTAGTTAAATTAAAACGACGTTTTTAAGAAAATACTGACGTGGTAGTTAAATTAAAACGTCGGTAATATCTTCCCGTCGTTATATTTTATAATAACGTCGGTATTAGTAAAAACCGTCGTTTATTTAAATACTTTATAGGAAAAATCATAAATCAGAAGAAATCAACTTACGTATTCACTATATTTTTCATTTCGTCGTCAACCATGCGTTTTGGCAGTGAATTCATGTAATAGGCAGTCTCCGTTAATGGTCTCACAATTACCATCACCCAATGACCCCTGCACATAATGATTCATATTAGAAAGAAAAATATTAGAAGCTCAGGAAAATACTTTAAATGGTACTAACCCTGGATTATAAGGGACCAAGAAAAATTGATTCCCATCTGCTGTATTCAGGCGGTTTGACAGGTTTTTTATTCGGTCTGATATTGATCCAGCTCCAGAGCTCACTAGCCCAGGGTCCACGAGGCCAACAAGGTTTACAAGATTTGCCATTTTTAAATAGTCAAATAGGAACCTAAATATATGAAAGTCAATTAAATGAGATTTTAATTTAAAAGAAAGGAAAATGTAAAACAAAATGGGATTAGGGAGAATTACCTCATGTATACTGATATCACTGTGGTTCCTATCTCAACCATGGAACCAAACTGCAAAACATCTTCAGTGAAGAGGAAGGTATCATGCTCAATGCCAAACACTTCCTTGGGCATGTGAATTGTTAGAGCCTCGTTACCATTAGGCAACAACTTGGTCTGGAAATGTTGGCATAAGGCTAAAAGAGGACGTGGCATGTCTAGCTTTGAGAGATCCTGTTTAAAGAAATTAATAAAGAAATATAAGTTAGTTTGTGTGTGAACTAAAATAAACGACTCTAACTAAACACAAAAAACAGACGTGGTATATAATATAAACGACGGTTTCTAGTTAATACTGACGGTGGAAAGGTTATACACGTCGGTAAATAGATAACCGTCGTTGTATTGAATTTATAACGTCGCTATTCTATAGAAAGGTCGTCTAATATAAATACAGTTAATGAAATCATGAAATAGACGACGGTTTATAAAAGCGTCGTGGTATTTAACGAAACACGACGTGTCTTGTAAGAAACAGACGTATATACCGTCGTTATTTTAAATTTTAACGTCGGCTATTAAAAGGAGCGACGTCTTTTTAAAATTTAAAAAGCAGAAATAGAAAATAGCAGAGATTTTACCGTGTCCTCTTTCTCTTTTGCAGCAGTATCAGCTTCAGGCTTCAGATCTTCTAATTCCAAAGCTAGGGGTCTGATATTAGTGGCCCCAGAGCAGCTTGCCTTATCAGACATTGGATTTTTTGGGCTTTGATCTTGAGGGGGTAAAATAATTGGAGGAATTGGAGTCCTTGGAGAAATTGGGGTTTGGAGCATCTGGCTGGGATCAAAATTAGGAACTAGTTGACGGATATATGCCAACAAAGCCTCCCTCTCTGCTCTGACTGCTTCCATTATAGTTTCCCTTGACTTCGCCTCAATCCTCAAGGTCTCTTCTCTGACTGCTTCCCTCACACTTTCCTTCAATTTGTCACCAAATTTCACTCTCTGCTGCTTCGGCAAATTGAAGAACTGAGTCGGGGTAACGCCAGCACCAGCTCCTCTGACTCTCCCACCATGCTCCGGGGTTCCCAAAGCCAGAGTCAAGATATCATTGCTCCCGGAGACAGTCAGAGTGCCTTCGGAGACTTGCTTTTGCAAATCATCCTAAAAGAGAGAAAGAGAGATTGTTAGAACCAGAGCAGGGTGTATGACAGATACATATACCGACGTTGTAAATTATAAACAACGACGGTTTTTATTAAATGACAGACGTGGTATTAATTTAAAACGTCTGTATATAAATACCGTCGTTGTTTATACTTTACAACGTCGGTATATAAAAATACGTCGTATATTCAAAATAAAACAGATTAAGACATAAATAAAAAACCGTCGTAGTATTCAAAGTAAGACGACGGATTATTAAACAAACAGACGTAGATGTACAATTCCATACGGCTGCACAAAATTACCGTCGTTGTATAATCATTCTAACGTCTAGAGAAGATAAAACCGTCGTAAGTTTTAATGAAGAAGTGAAAAAACTCGATTGAAATATGCATTCTTTTCCAGAAATTGTGCACCACAAAATTCAGTGAAATAGACAGAGAGAGGGAGAGTGTGTGCGTGAGAAAACTTAAAACAAAAATGCAGTTCATAGAATAATTTAATCCGTCGTATTAATTCTATCTAGACGTCTACTTTATTCAAAAACCGACGTCCTATTCACTTTTAAACGTCCGTAAATTAAGCCCGTCGTGGTGTTCACTTTATAACGTCGCTTATGTAAATATAAACGACGTCTATACCAAAATAAAACACTCTGTTTTTCAAATTTAGAACAGAGTTAGTGAGACTTACGATTAGTTTTGCCTTCTCGGCAGCCTTTGGATCAGGGATGTTTCCTGTTTTATCTTCTCTTGCTTTCTTCCACAGAACAGCTCAATCGATTTCTTGACCTTCGGGCATGGTTTCTACCAATTGGTCCGTCAAACCAACATACCCTTTTCTAGACAACCTATGGTTGTACTCCAATTTCTCCCTCCTCTCCTTCTGCTCAGCATGCTTAGCTTCAAAATCTGGGGTTAACCTTGAAGCTACGAAGGCATCCCATTGCGATTTATCTATGAACTTATAAAGCAATGGGATTTCTTTTAATTTCTCCTTGTCATGTGCGAATGGAAGGATATATTGCTTAGTTACGTTATACTTGAAATCCTTCCATTTTTTGGCGGCAGATGACAAGACCAAGTTCTTGTAACTATCCCCAATAACATAGGACATTTGAACAGCTTCCCAAATCTGCTCCTTCACGTCCTTGGGTAATTGTTTCCATTTCTTGTCCACAAGAGGGACTCTGGTGCGTGCCAAAACACCAATGTAAGACTGCATCTCAACAGCAGCCTCGCCATGTGGTTTGCCATCTTTATTGAACTCAACCACAGGCTTAACCTTCTCAATTTTCCTCTTCACAACACGGCTCATTGTGCTGATACCGCGGCCAGATTTTGGCTCCTCAACAAATGTGGCTGTGCTCGAGTCTTTCTCTGAGGTTGAGGAATATCTCATCCTCTTCGAGGGTTTGCTTTGAGTTGATTTTTCAACTTCCACTAAACCTGTTTTGGGTTCATCCCCTTGTGCCATTGAACCTGCTGTGGCCTTTGACGCTTCAGCTTCCTTGTTTTGAGATTTCGAAACCATTTTTGATTAATCTGCCAGAAAAACAACGTCGGTTATTAAAAATAAACGACGTAATAATATAAAACAACGACGGTAACACTAAAAAAGTGACGTCCTATTAAACGATCTCTTAGATCATGAATGAAAATAAGACGACGGTTTTATATATTTCATGACGTAAATGTGCATAAACTACGTCGGTTATTAACAATAACCGACGTGGTTTAAAATTACAAAGCGAGTGTTCTTCTCTCACTAGACGACGGTTTTATCTTGTTTCCGACGTATTAATTGTCACACCATGACGGTTTTTAGCCACCGTCGTGCAGTTTGCATTACGGCCGTCGTGGTGTGTCCATTCCATCGTCGAAAACAAGACAGAACTGTCGTCTTTTGGCGTCGTGAGAGTATCTACTTATGTATTTAATCAAAACCAGTGAAAGATTTCTTCAATTTGACAGAATCTTGTTTCCAGACAACTACGGCATGCAAATGAAAAGTAAAAAAAGGGAAGAGAGTGAGAAAAAACCTTGAATAACACCGGCGTGCAAAGAAATGTTTCCTTCCGACGAAGACGAAGACCAAAATGATGATTTGGACGATGAAGACGATGATTCAGACGATGATGCTAGGTCAGGTGACGAAAATGGTGATTTGGGAAATGAGAGGGAAACTACGATACTTTATCGGGAAGTGAAAACCGTAAAATATTAGGTCAGGTGACGAAAAGTTTATATATTTTCCCAGAGTTCAATACAACGACGTTGTTATTAAAAAAACCGCCGTATTATTTAGTTATAACGACTGTAGAGAATTCATAAATGACGTGGTTATCACAACTGCCGAAAGACTTTTGGAATTCCGATGTGGTTATGACGGCGCTTTTTTTCTCGAAACTGACGTTGTAATTATAAATTCAACGACTGTGTATTTTAATAAACCGACGTGGTTACTTTGCGGTTCTGAAAACGACGTCGTTCTCTTTTTAATACGCGCCAAATGACTTTTGGATTTCCGACGTGGTTATGACGGCGCTTTGTTTCTCTAAACTGACGTTGTAATTATAAATTCGACGACTGTGTATTTTAATAAACCGACGTGGTTACTTTGGTTTTGTTCTCTTTTTAATACTCGCCAAATGACTTTTGGATTTCCGATGTAGTTATCTTTTTAATTCGCGCGAAATGACTTTTGGATTTCCGATGTAGTTATATCTAAACTGACGTTGATTAGTCAAATATGACGTCGCTATGTATATTAGAACTGACGTGGATATTTACTCCATTTTGTTTAAATAGGATTTTTTTACGCGTTTTTTAACTCTCAGTTTTCAATTAGGGTTGCAGAAATTGTCTTTCTGAAAGCAAATGGGTTTGCAGAATGATTCCTCACAAGACCAAGCATGGGTTTGCTACATCCTCCTGTGTAGCAAGGGTGAAACCAGCTTGAGAACCCGCGTGGGTGTTCCTGATGCTCGCAGAGACGGACTCAGGTGGTGGCTGTAGCTGGGAGTGGGCTTGAGGTTCAGAATGAGTAGGTGGTGTCTATTCATTCTGAACCTCAAGCCCACTCCCAGCTTCACCCCAAAGGCACAACCCACAACAGGTTCTAAGGCTGGTTCCACCTTGCTACACAGGAGTTTTGAAGTTGATCACTGTGGAAAAGGGGACTACAATGTAACCAGGAATCGAGGAGTGAGCTTTTCACACTTTGTTGATTTTGATTTTCTGAAATTATTATATATTCATCTGTGGCTGTGCAGGAGCTTGAGAACAAGAGGAAGGAGAGGGCCCAGCTTGCATATGAGAGGAAGAAACAGTTGAACAAGCTGAGGGTGAAGGCAGAAAAGAAACCACGATGTATTTGCCAAATTTGTGTACATATATTGTGTAAATATTGTGTAAACACGAAGAGATTTTGCCTTTTAAGATGAAAATGTTGTTGAGGATTGAGAATTAAATTTTGTTTTGTGTTAAGAAAGATATTACCAAAATAAAAGAAAAATTAATTAATTTTAAAAAGCTATAAAAATAAGACGGCGGTTTACAGAGAAGGCAGACGTATAAACTAAACAAATACGACGGTAATTTGAACTTAGGACGTGGTAAATAAAAACGACAGTAGTGTTGTAGGTATCGTCGTAGTATACTCCAAAATAATAAGTCGGCGGTTTACAGAGAATGCACCGTCGTAGTATACAGACGTGGATTCCATTATATTATACGACGCGGATTAAGAACAGTTGGTCGTGTTTAGTTAGGAGTTAACACGGCAGGTTTTTTGGTGAACTGTCGTCTTTATTTTCTACGTCAGTGGATTCATACCTGCTGTCGTTGTTTTTTGGTCAGATTTTATCTCTGAAGAAATCCTTTTTTAAAAACGACGCTTTTTTATTTGTATACGTCGTCTTTTAAAAATATTCAACAGTAAGGAACTTATCCACGACGGGTTTTTTTTATACCGTCGTCTGTTTAAATACAACGACGGTTTTATCTTATACCGTCGTCTTTTTCTGGTCGTCTTTTTCCATTTTTGTAGTAGTGAGATAATCGTGGCTTCAACCGACAACCACCCTGGCAGCAGCCACCACTCAGCGATTGCCACCAGCAGTCACTGCTAGGCTCACAACACTGCCCAATTGCCGAACCACAGCAAAAACTTGGATCCAACAGCGAGGCTCGCGATGTACATAAAGAAGAAGCAGTCGTAGTAGCCATCGCTAGCGACGACTGCGGCCACAGTCGTGTTGCCACCATCCGACCGATCTCGTCGCTTTAGCTTCCGGTCAATACAACAACCAGCTAGTTGTGACCAGCCGATCCTCACCGTGAAGAAAAATCGAGAAAAAAATAATATATGAACTTGGCCTACATTGGTATCCACTACGACTCCTCTCCTCGACAAGCAATACACTCCTTCAAGATCTCTCTCACAAGTTAGAAAGTAGAGGATGACAAGTTTGCAATTTGAAGAGGAGTGAAGAAAAACTTTATATTTATCAAGGTTGGGCATCCTAGATCAAGGAGGAATCACAAGCCTATTCCCATTGGGAGCCCAACTCCAAGAAGAAGTCAAAAGCCTAATCCAATTAGAAGCCCAACTTGCAAAAGGAGCCCAACTCCAAGAAGAAAGCCCTGATGCAGTTGGAGAGCCTGATAAATATTTCTCATCTCCTCTATGCCTCACAAGCGCCATGCAGAAGTTGGGGGGCATTTGTGGGAACATATATTTCGCCAGCCAATAAGAAGATGACACATGGAAAAGGAATATTCCTTAGGTAAACTAATTACCATAATTAAATTCTATTGAATTAGAGAAAATTATCTTTGATATAAGATAGGAATATCTCCCTAAATCAATTATCCAATTTCCACCAAATCTCTTGGAGTAATTCCTATCATCTTTTTGGGGAAAGAATTATCCTAACCAAATAAGTATTATTCTTCCAAAACTCTAGCACACAAGGAGACTATAAATACATAGCTACACAAGACATTCAATGCAATTCTAAATTCCTCTTTAAATTCTAAAACCCTACAGAAATTCCTCACACACACACACACACACTCTCTCTCTCTCTCTCTCACCACCCCCCCTCACTCTCTCTCTCTCTCTCTCACGGCTAAGCGCTACCACTCATGTCTAAGACCACCAGACTCTCCTTGTGAGAGAAAATTCCATCCACTTTAGCTATTGTTGTGTCTTTATCAAGATCTAATTCAACTAACTTAGGCATCGGAGGGTCTTTGGCCAACACCCCCCGAGTGTTGTCCATTTACTCCTATTTATTTATCAGGGATCAAGGAAGAGAGAGAAAGAAGATCGAAGGTCGAAGATCGAGGAATCAACCCGCGAATATTCCCCCGTACGAAATTTTGCTCAAACAAATAATGTTAAGAATTGGTATATAACTAACTACCTGTTATAAATCCATACATTATGGGTTTATAGGTTATGGATGCCCACAATAATAGCCACTATTAACCTATCATAATATCCATCATTATATATTTGTAACCTACCCATTATGGGTGGTACGTGATTTAGGTCTCTCTACCCCTATAAATAGTGGCACCAAATATGAATGAAACATAAGTTGATTTGAGCAAATTATACTATCTCTTTCTTCCTCTTATTTCTCCCTACAAATTCCCTAATTTCACAACACGTTATCAGCACGAAAGCTCCTGGTAATGTTCTTCTCTATAGCTTAGTTCATCCATATATATATATATTCTTTTATATACAAAACTCGATGATGGCTTTTTTTTTTTTTGTGAAATCATGTTTTTGACATTATTTAAATTGTCGAGAGTATCCCCCAATGAATGCATGAACATGTAGTTTTTGTTGTTGTTGTTATTGTTATATGACCACTATTCATTGAAAACTTGTTTGCATGCATGTTGTAGCTAATAACACGAGTAGTATGCAATTATCATTATTATTATTTTATTTTTTCTTTCTTTCTTTTCTCCTTTTAAGTTTTTATTTTTATCTTATTTAAACACAATATGTTATGATGAGTTTTTTTTATTAACAAGAGATCAGGGCCTGAAGTTCCTCGATCCTCATAATAGATAAGGACCTGAAGTTCCTTCATCAAATCAGAACCTAAGTTTCTGTGATTCAAAATAATTGAAGGCATGAAGTTCCTCAATCTAATTGTCTAAACATCTCAAACCAGAAGTTTTGGTGATTATATTTATGTTTACTATATCAACAATTTTTTCTCGAGCTCTAACATATTCCATTTTCTTTTATATAGAAAATGTCGAACTTGGCAAAGCTCGAATTTGTTGCACTTGACATCTCTGGAAAGAACTACCTTTCATGGATCAATGATGCTGAGGTTCATCTTGAGGCTATGAACCTAGGGGAAACCATTATGGAAGGCAATGAGGCATCCTCTGCGGATCGAGCGAAAGCCATGATTTTTCTCAGACGCCACATCCATGAAGGATTGAAGTGTGAATACCTTACTGTCAAGGATCCGTTGGCCCTTTGGGAAAATCTCAAGGAAAGATATGGCTGTCAGAGGACAGTTATTCTTCCTAAGGCTCGCCATGATTGGATGCACTTGCGTCTACAAGATTTCAAATCAGTGGCTGACTATAATTCTGCTATGTTCAGAATTAGCTCCAAGTTACGACTTTGTGGAGAGAATATAACTGATGCAGACCTATTGGAGAAAACTTTCACCACATTTCATGCCTCCAATGTGGTTTTGCAACAACAATATCGAGAGTGAGGTTTCCAGAAGTATTCAGACCTCATATCTTGTCTACTTCTAGCTGAACAGAATAATGAGCTTCTGATGCAGAACCATGAGCTTCTGATGCAGAACCATCAGTCCCATCCAACTGGATCTGCACCATTCCATGAAGTGAATGTTGCCTTGGCACCATCTCATGAGGCATATGCTACCTCATCACATGGCGACCGTCGTCGAGGACGTGGTCATGGTAGGGGTACCCGTAATGGTCAAGTCCAAAATAGTAATAGCCACCGCTTGGGTCCAAGAAATACCCAAGCATCTCATAACCACCAGAAGTGGAACAAACAAGACAAGGCAAATGGCTTTCAACCTTCAGCTGACAGGGTGATTGAGGAAGCATGTCATAGGTGTGGTACAAATGGGCATTGGACATGTGTAAGCCGCACACCAAAACATTTGGTTGATCTTTACCAACCCTCAATCAAGGGCAAAGGAAAAAAGGTTGAGACATATTGGATGGATGCTGATCCAACAGAGTTAGAACCAGTGGATGCAACTCACCTTGATGTTTCAGACTTCTTTGTTGATACTGATGGCAAATCTTTTGATCCTATGATTAGTGATGGGATGCTCCCCAATTAATTTTGTTGAAATTTTTTTTCTTTGCTTTATGTTGTTTGAGCTGAGTTTAATTCATGATTTTTTTTTCTTTTTCCTTTTCACATGTTAGTTTGGATCTTTTTCATTGAATAAAATCGAATAAAAGACTTCATTTGAATTTTTTTTTAAAATTTTTTTCTTTGAATAACATTTTAATACATATATATTTTCTTATAAATTTGAAGGCATGGAAAACAATCATGGATCCTCTCGTCTTGGGAGAAATGACGAAGATATTTGTCTTGCGGATAGTGCAACTACGCACACAATTCTTCGAGATAAAAAATATTTTCACAATTTACATTTATCAAAAGCAAAGGTAACTACCATACTAGGTTCTACAAACCTAATTGACGGCTCTGGAAGAGCTCAAATTTTGTTACCCAATGGGACTCAATTCTCCATTGATAATGCTTTGTACTCTTTGAGATCGAAAAGAAATTTACTCAGCTTTAAAGACATTCGAATGAACGGGTATCATATTGAAACTAGAAATGATCATAATGTGGAGTATCTTTCCATTACCACCAATATCAACATCCAGAGGCGTATATTGGAAACACTTCCTGCTTTCTCTTCTAGGTTGTATTATACAACCATCAAAGCAGTTGAAGTCCATGCTATCATGAATTAGAATTTCATTGACCCAACGACCTTCATGCTTTGGCATGATCGTCTTGGGCATCCTGGATCCACAATGATGCGTAGGATTATTTCAAATTCAAATGGACATCCTTTAAAACCTTACCATAGTACTTTGTCCATTGACCAGTCTTGCAAAGCTTACTCCCAAGGGAAATTGATCATTAGACCTTCTCCGTCAAAACTTGACTTTGAATTTTCATCTTTCTTACAGAGAATTCAAGGGGATATTTGTGGGCCAATTCACCCATCTTGTGGACCATTTCGTTATTTTTTGGTTTTAATCGATGCATCTACAAGATGTTCACACGTTTGCCTATTGTCAACTCGTAATGTTGCTTTTTCTAGGCTCCTTGCTCAGATAATTAAATTACGAGCACAATTCCCTGATTATCCAATAAAGTCAATTCGACTTGATAACGCTGGTGAGTTTACCTCCCAAACTTTTGATGCCTATTGCATGTCACTTGGGATTGATGTTGAGCACCTAGTTCCCCATGTCCATACTCAAAATGGATTAGCTGAAGCTTTTATTAAGCGTCTCCAGCTTATTGCTCGCACTTTGCTATTGAAGACAAAGTTGCCAATTTTTGCTTGGGGACATGCAATTTTACATGGAGCATCCTTTGTCCGCTTGAGGCCCGTTATCACCACCAATTCTCCCCTTTATAACTTGCCTTTGGGAGACAACCCAATATATCACATTTAAGGGTTTTTGGTTGTGCAGTTTATGTGCCAATTACACCCCCACAACGCACTAAAACGGGTCCTCAACGTCGATTGGGAATTTACATTGGTTTTGATTCACCAACTATCATTCGCTATCTCGAACCTATGACAGGAGATACTTTTAAAGCACGTTTTGAGGACTGTCACTATGATGAGACATTCTTCCAGCCGTTAGGGGGAGAAAAGACCGTTCCTGAAGAACGGCGGGAATTGGGTTGGAACATATCCATTATGTCTCATCTTGACCCTCGTACAACTCAAAGTGAAAATGAAGTACGAAAAATTGTCCACCTTCAGCAAATTGCTAATCAAATGCCAGATGCATTCACTGATACAGGAAAAGTGACAAAATCACATATACCTTCAGCAAATACATCGGCAAGGATTGACATCCCAATCGGATTAACCAATGTTGCAACAAATGAATCATCTATTGCACGCCTAAAGCGAGGTAGACCCATTGGTTCCAAGGACTCAGCTCCTAGAAAGCGAAAATCGAAAGCATATCTCAATCCCAATGAAAACGCTAATGAAGATATTATTGGGAAAAAGATTCACCTTGAATCTACAATTCATCAGTAGAATGAAAGTGTCATTGAAAAGACACAAGCCACTGAAGAGGAAAAGATACCTAATACAGAAATTTCTGTAAATTTCGCATGCAATGATGAATTATGGGACTGTAGTAAAATGGTTATCGATGATATTTTTTCTTTCGCAGTAGCTGCTGAAATTATAAAAGGTCATGAAGATATTGAACCACAATCTGTTGATGAATGTAAAGGAAGGCCTGATTGGCCAAAGTGGAAAGACGCAATCCAAGTTAAGTTAAATTCCTTGGAAAAACGTGGTGTATTTGGACCTGTGGTTCAAACACCACAATGTGTAAAACCTGTGGGATATAAATGGGTGTTCACAAGAAAGCGTAATGAGAAAAATGAGATTGCAAGGTATAAGGCACGACTCGTTGCGCAAGGTTTTTCTCAAAGGCCTGGGATTGATTATGAAGAAACATATTCTCCTGTTATGGATGCAATTACGTTTCGTTATTTAATAAGTCTTGCAGTGAAAAACTTGACATGCGTCTTATGGACGTTGTTACTGCATACTTGTATGGGGAGTTAGATGCTAATATTTATATGAAAGTCCCAGAAGGACTCAAGTTGACAGAATCAAACACTAAATCACGGAACATGTATTCCATTAAGTTGAGACGTTCACTATATGGGTTGAAACAATCCGGACGAATGTGGCATAACCGTCTTAGTGAATATTTGATTAAGGAAGGCTACATCAATGATCCCATATGCCCTTATGTTTTTATAAAGAAATCAAATTCTGGATTTGCAATCGTAGCAGTGTATGTCGACAACATGAACTTAATTGGAACTCCTCAAGAGATCATTAAAACTGCTGAATATTTAAAGGGTGAATTTGAGATGAAAGACCTTGGAAAAACTAAATATTGTCTGGGCTTGCAGATCGAGCATTATCCCAATGGTATTCTTGTCCATCAATCAGCTTACACTGAAAAAATTTTGAAGCGATTTTATGTGGATAATGCCCACCCGTTGAGCACTCCAATGGTAGTTTGTCCATTAGACCCAAATAAAGATCCATTCCGTCATAAAGAGGATGATGAAATGATACTTGGTCCAAAAGTTCCATATCTTAGTGCAATAGGTGCTTTATTATATTTAGCCCAATATACTAGGCCAGATATTGCATTTCCAGTAAATTTATTAGCCAGGTATAGCTCGGCTCTAACACGTAGACACTGGAATGGTATAAAGCATATCTTGCGCTACCTTCATGGAACAACTGATGTGGGCTTGTTTTATTCGTACGAACCTTCCAACGGTCCAAATCTTGTTGGATACGCGGATTCTGGGTATCTCTCCGATCCACATAAGGGTCGCTCCCAAACTGGTTATGTGTTTACTTGTGGAATTACAGCAATCTCATGGCGATCTACAAAACAAACTTTGGTTGCTACCTCTTCTAATCATGCAGAAATTCTTGCGCTCCATGAGGCCAGTAGAGAATGTGTTTGGTTAAGATCCCTAGTTCATCATATTCGGAAAACATGTGATCTTTCTTCAACAACAAAAGCTCTCACTACAAAACAGAATGCCTTTAGCGAGGGTGGTTTGTGGTTGAAAAAGGCCTTCTGCCGTCGGAAATACCCTTTTCCGATGGCAATTTGCCATCGAAAGTCGTCGGAAAAATGCCCGTTGGAAATAGTTTTTTTTCCAATCAATCCGTCGGAAATAATTTATTTCCAATGCCCATATTTCGTCGATATTGCTTATATTTCTGTCAGAAATGGATTTTCAAAATAACTATACAAATTCATTTCCAACCATAAATATGGTCGCAAATACTTATGTGCTATATTTTCAACCAATGACTATTGGTCGAAAATAGTATTTCCGATCTTAGATTACTATTTGTGATAAATATAATTTGTCGGAATTGTGCATTTTCGACATGAAAGCGTGTCGAAAAAAATGTTTTTCCAACTACATTTATAGGGATTATCAAGAGTAAAAAGTCGTCGGAATATACAAATATTTTGTAAAAGAAATATACAAAATATTTCCAATGAGAAATTGTTGTCCAAAAAATAATATATATTATCATTAGTAAAAGATCAATGTAACAAATTCCAAAAGAAACTCATTACAATCCTGAAATATATCCTACATCACTAGTCCTTAAAGCCCACTTCCAACCGAATGAGGTGTTTGAATGCAGCTTTCAGGTTTTCATGTGACTTGTATGTAAATACGACTTCCTTGAAATGCAAAACTTTATCCCATTATTCAAGCACACCTACATACAAATAGTTATGATCCTGAACTGAAATAAAGAAACATGTGATAAATCTAATTTTTACACATAACATAAAGTGGCTTTTTCGTTCAATGTTTTTCAAACGCAAACTCAAGATCTTAATCATGATAACCACAAATTGATCTTTATGAGGTAAAGAAAAAGATTAATTTGATTTTTCAGTGTATTTTTTTTAATTTAATTTGTTATGAATATTTTAAGATAGTCATTTCCGATGACCGCTAATTCCCCTTGTAAATAGAAAAATTATTACCAGCGACCATATGTTGCCCTTGGAACTAGGTTGTGATTTTCGACAACTGTGAATATGCCCTTGGAAACAAGCACAACTATTACCGACAAGGATGAGTTTGGTCATAAATATAACGGCATTACCGAGCGAACATATTTCTCCTCGGAAATAGTCAAACAATTCCGACGGCATGAGAAGCCCCTCGGAAATAATCATCTTATTTTCGACAAACAAATTTTTTGTCGTTAATAAAGTTGACGCCAAGTTTTCCCGCCAATAAATTGTATTTCCGACGACCATAGAGACTTTTTTCGATAGCTGTTTCTTTGTCGGAAATAAATTCCAGCCCCATGACATATTTCCAACTGACAACATTTTTTCGTCGGAAAAAACACTTTTGTCGAGGGAATTTGGGGGCCCTCGGAAAAAGTTAGTTGGTAATGAACCTTTTTTTTTAGTGTCCAACAATCATGTATGAAGACAATGCTACTTGTATAGCTCAAATTAAAGAAGGGTTTATCAAGGGTGATAGAACCAAACATATACTACCAAAGTTCTTCTACCCACATGAGCTTCAGAAGAATCAAGATATTGAAGTCAAACAAATTTGTTCCCAAGATAATCTGGCAGACCTCTTCTCCAAAGCTCTTCCGAAGTCTATATTTCAAAAGTTGGTATATGGTATAGGAATGCGACGACTTTACAAGCAATCAAATTGTTGAAGATCAGGGGGAGACATCAATTGCGGAAACTCCTCAGTTTTACTACATTGGATGTATGTGCAATGTACTCTTTTTTCCTTCGATCAGGTTTTTATCCCATGTGATTTTTCCTGACAAGGTTTTTAACGAGGCAACATTTAGCACGTCCAACATGATGTCATTGTATGATGAACATCTAAGGGGGAGTGCTATAAATCTATACGTTATGGATTTATAGGTTATGGATGCCCACAATAATAGCTACTAAACCTATCGTAATATACATCATTATATATTTGCAACCTACCCATTATGGGTGGTAGGTGATTTAGGTATCTCTATCCATATAAATAGTGGCACCAAATATGAACGAAACACAAATTGATTTGAGCAAATTATACTGTCTCTTTCTTCCTATTATTTCTCCCTACAAATTCCCTAGTTTCAAAACACTACCTCAATTTTTTTGCATTCAAATTCATAAATTTGAGTTCCTGTTAATTAATTTTTAAAATTTTTATCAAGTGAAACCCTAAATAAATAAAATAAACTTATGGTAAAAATAGGTGAACGGCTTGACAGAATTAGGTATTGATGATGTGATGGGATAAATGGGGAGCCGGGGAGGTGACCCCACAAGACCATTTAAAACAGAAATATGTCTTTCAGAGTAGGGTCTAATCTGTAAGAATATGGATATGGAGCCAGCAGAAGATCACCTTCTCCAAAAGTTGTGGTGAAATGAGCTCCAGCTAAGATCATATGTTTTTTTCTCTTTTTTTTTTTAATCAAACGCATTTTTCTCATCCATTTGATTTGCCACACAGTATTTAACTAAGAATATTGTTCGAAATTTATAAACGTATAGTAGTTCATTTGGTCAGATTCATGTATGAGAGAAATGTGAATAAATTAATTTAGTGGTTCATGATTCATGTATCTATATTTAAAAAAAAATTAATATAAGCGATATTGAGATAAGGGGGAATCGAAGCTATCGTGTATATCCTATTATGTGGAGAGGACACTAATTGTGAAGGTATTTGATGTAATGTAGAATTTGAAATAGCGTTGAAAAGAGTTCTTAAGAAGATTCAAAAGTCTAGTTTCCATTACAGGCTAATGGTCGTACATGTTTCTACTCACACCAAAATAAAGAGTTAGTCTCCATATGGTATTTTGTTCATAATTTAGCTTACCCTGCCCCAATAAACATGAGATAGACCAAAATGTAAATTTGTTTTCATAATTTAGCTTACCCTGCACCTCATTTTTCCTTTATACTATCGTTAAATGAAAATTGAAACGAAATAATGGAAATCCAATATCATTTCTTGGTTAGTGTTTTTATAAGGGCAAGAAATGATATTCCATTAAAACCATAAAACAGTACAAAAACAAGAACCAATATGTTAACGACTGCCTCGTTAAAACTTTCCTGGAGAAAATCATGTGGAACAAAACCCGGAGTAGCCCATGTTATCGACTACCAAAAGAGTCAAAACTCACACAAACAAATCTCTTCCACCCATTTCCTGGTCAGTTAAGCGTATTCAAATTCTTGGATAGTTATTAACTATAAATAAAATGAGAATTTTCTTTTATAATTTTTTTAACGGTGATAGTGATAGGGATTCAAACTTGATACTCTTCCAAGTACAAACTAGACTACCATGCGAATTATTCCAAATCCCAATCCATTATTGACCCTGAAAGGGAATACAGAAAACGTTGGACACATTACAACAACATTAACCTTGTACACAACATTGGCATGAAGTTATATTATAAATAACCTAAAAGAAAAAAAGAGAGAACATGCTTCATAGCATCAAAATACACTTAGTTAAACAGCATCACTAAACTAAGCACAGAAAAGAAATTAACAACAAGAAAGACGAGAAAAAAAAAAACAAGAACAGAAATAAAAGAACCATTCAAGTTCCAGAAGGTCTAGGGGTGGGAGGCTTCTTGTTGGGCGCAGGAGAGTGAGTGGAAGAATCTTGGCCATGGGCTTTTGGTGGTGTGTTTTTTGAGCTCTCAGTTGTAGTAGTAGTTGCAGTGCCAGTAGCAAGTATGGTGCCTTGAGCCAAGTCATGGAGGTCGTCGCCGGCTATGAACTCCGGCGGGAGGACCTGCGAGGGCTGCCGGCGGTGACGAGAGTCACGTGACATTGGTAAATTATTGGTTCTCTTAAATGTTTCAGAGAGAGAGAGAGAGAGAATGAAGGCAGAAGAAGTGGTGAGGTTTTGGTTTTGTTGGTTGGTGGTGGGTTTGTGAGGAGAAATTGGTGAATGGGCGGATTATTTATTTATGATGTCGGGAGGGGAGTGAGTGGGTCTCTCTCTCTCTCGCGTGGAAGGAGTGATTTCATTCTGTCCTTCACGTGCCTGGCCACTCAATATCACTCACGCCTACTTTTCGGTCAAACTTGTCTTTTGTTATAGTAATTATGTTTCTAACCATGCATGGAGGCAATCAACTTCATCTTGTTGGGCTCCTAAATCCCCATCCTCTCCTCTTGATTCCTCAACTCTTCTAAACAACAAAATACTTCTTTTCCAAAACAAAAACAAAAAACCGTTATAATTTAGATTTTCTTTGGAAGGGCTCAATGTTGGAGCTTTCGAGCTCCATCACTAGTAGTATTATAGATAAACTCAATGATATTTTAATGGAAATCTATTAATGTGTAAGGAGGTGAAATTGCACATTCTCTCGCTGGAAAAGTCATTGTAGGTGTTGCATATTGCACCTCTTGCTCCCTAGGAGACGCACTCTAGGTATTCGATGAAAAGCCTAAACAAAGTCTGTGTTGCTACTTCGCGTTTGTTTTTTTTGAAAAAAAATCTGGCCAAAACGACGCCCTTTTGGACCAGAATTTAATAAATAAATAAAAAGAAATAGGAAACCTAGGCTGCAATTTCGTGGGCTTTAACCTATTTCTATCTATGGCCTGCATATAAAAGGACAAAAGGCTTTAAACAAGGGCTTTTAACTCTAGGGCTTTTAACAATAAGGCTTTCTTTTTCTTCTACAACAATTGTAGGTTATTTGTAATGCTATCTTTTTCTATGACTATATAAGTAAGGTCTCCTCACTAGTAACTGTACCAATTAATGTTATCTCCATTGTAGTTGTGGACACAGATTAGTGAGAAAGACTTTGTTGGTGCAGTGTCAGATTATTAAGGATGAATGCTCCTTCTCAAGTTAATATCTTATGTTGTATGAAGATCGTACTCGTACTAACTTAAGTCATCATAGACTAGATAAATTAGGAGGAAAATTTATAATAATATAGTTTCCCCCTCGATTTAAAAATGAATCTCTTGGCAATTGAATTTATAAAATGTGATTACAATAATTTTTAAAGCAACGGTATATGATGACTTTTTGGGAATGCAAATAAGACCTCCCCCTATTTTAACATCATAAATGGTAAACACGTGTGTGCACGTTCACTTTTTAACCGCACTTGCACTTTTCGTCGAAAAGATAACATGTTGATTGTTAGGTCTAGGGTGCCTTTCAGTCGAAAAATCGACGATGGAGCTTACCAAAACCAAAATAGGAAATGTTGGGTTTTTTCAATAACTTCGATTTCATTGGAAATATTGATAGTTTTTTTAATTTTTTTTTAAGTTTACCAATTAGTTTATCATTTTTCTTTCGTATGTTCTTTTTAACAAAATGATATTCTAAATTATTCTAATACCAAAAGAGGGATTGAACTCGAATCCAAAAAAATAGATACATTATATTAGCCAACTGACTTAACCCAAATTTGCACCAATTTTATCTCATTTAATAAATATTTTATCTTTCTCTTTGCGGTAGTACATATCTTATTTATTCAACCTTATCTCCTCCTCAGTGATAGGCCAAAAGCCTGAAACCAATATCACAAGGTACCCGTACGGATGTACCGCGGGTGACAAGCAAGCATTACATTCCAAAACGCAGTAAATTAAGATGTGCAGTTGTTGTACGTGGAGCCCCTCCATGAATGGCTACTATTAATTTCGTTGCCGAATTGCACAGAGATTTCATGACTTTTCAGTTTGGACCAGTCAAAAATCTGGTGAGATATTTTAAGACTTGACCCCTAAATTGGCATGCATTTGAAATTAGGGCTTGGCAGGACAAGGATGCTCAACCTCTAATTCATCCAACTGTAAGAACACCATATGATCTTAACACTTGCATAGAGGATGCTAATTAAATGTTCTTTACTGAGGGAACTTCTTGACGGTGGGGATCATGCTTCCAAAGAAAATTTCAATGTAATATATTTATCTCTTGCCCTATTGTTCATTTGGGCAATGGACTTTTATGCATGCTAAAGTTACCACTTTGGAATAGAGTTTTAATTTAAAACCTACTTTTAGCTTGGCTATGCAAATTATCGAGGGTATGGCTGCTAAAGAAGGCGTTGCTTTTGCAGTGAGCGCTGATCAATTAGAAAGTGATTTTCTTTGGAAGCATTTAGGGCTCGTTTGGGAGTGCTTCTCTAAGAAGTACTTCTGCTCATTAGCGCTTCTAACAAAAGCACTTTTATTATAAAAATCTTGAATTTTCATAAAAAATTAAAGTGCTTCGTGGAAAAAACACTTGGGAGTGCTTCCTGAAGAAGCACATAGCAGGTGCTTCTCCAGGAAGTGCTTCTATAACCTAGAAGTGCTTCTATGACCTAGAAGCGCTTCTAAACTTTTCTGCCAAACGCTATTAGAAGGGCTTTTAATTACCAGAAAGCGCTTTTGGCCCTTCCAGAAGCACTCCCAAATAAAGTTCCATGTTCGATTTCTTCCTCCTCTAACATTGCTTGTGTTATAAAAAAAAAGTGATTCTTTATATTATTTCGGCTATATTTATCACTCGGATTCTATTTGTACTATTTTAACTTTTTGAACTGGGAATTCTATTTGTACTTTTGTGGGGTTGTTTATGTTAGGAAATGAGGACCTTTAAGACTTTTCAACTATTGGATAAATTCTTTGGAAGAAAAAAACAAACTATCGGATAAATTCATGATAATAACAATTATCACGTGGTATATTAACTTTAAATGTAGTCACTGTATTTAGATGATAAGGGTTGTCACAGGTATTTAATGCGTTTGAATAATGTTTGGCCGGTTGGATGTACTACAAAACTCTAGCATTGAATTTCTTGGCTTTTCCAATTCCAATCTTAGGGTCAGTTTAACATTGATGTGTTGTGAAAATAATCGCTGTCAGATTTGTTGTGAGAGAAATTAGCTGTGAGAGAAAGCTATTTGGCGTTTGGTAAATATTTTGTTAAACATGATGTTGGTACAATAATCAGTTTCTAAGTGTTTGGTAAATTTTTTTGTGAAAGTGTTGTGTGCTGTGTATAATGACTAAGGGTGGGCACAGTCCTGTTTGAACCGATTTTCTCAAAAAAAATTGAACCTGAATCGAAAATGAAGACCGGTTCAGTTTGGACCGGTTTTGCTAAAAATCCATAGGTAAATCCGAACGAACTCGGACCTATTCGATTCTGGTTCGGTTCTTGCAGTTTTCCGTTTGGGCCTGAGCCCAAAATTTTATTATATAATTTTTTTACAAACCTGCCCAAAATGTTATTATATTACTGACCTACCGCAAATTTGAACTTCCAACAAGCTTTTAACACATCAAAATGAATCCAACTTCAACAAAATATAAATTATAATCCAAATTCAATTCAACTTCAGCAACATATAAATTACAACCCAAATTCAAGTAAATGTGAGGAGAGGAAAACGAAGAAAGAAAACATGAATCAGAATCGGTCTGAACCAATCCGGTTCGGATTTGTCTCGGTTTTTGACTTTTCCGGTCAACATGGTTTTTTTTCAATTTTTTTCGGATTGGTTTGGTTCGGTTTTGCGATTTTGCAGTTCCAATGCTCACCCCTAATAATGACTAAAAATGACATTATATTGAAATGACTTTTGTGTTCAAATGTTTTTGGTAAAAGGAAAAGCATTTTCACTTTCACACACACACACATATATATATATATTATGAAATATGTTTTCATCTCTCTGCATCTTGCTATTTTCTTCTTATTCGTTTGTTATTGTTTTGGTTCTACAATGTTTCGTATATCAAAAACAGCCACTTCGTGAACTAAATCAAAAGGTAAGAACACCATATGATCTTAAAACTCTTAAAACTTGCACAGAGGATGCTCAACCTCTAATTCATCCAACTGTAAGAACACCATATGATCTTAAAACTTGCATAAAGGATGCTAATTAAATGTTCTTTACTGAGGGAACTTCTTGACGGTGGGGATCATGCTTCCAAAGAAAATTTCAATGTAATATATTGATGTCTTGCCCTATTGTTCATTTGGGCAATGGACTCTTTATGCACGCTAAAGTTACCACTTTGGAATAGAGTTTTAATTTAAAACCTACTTTTAGCTTGGCTAAGCAAATTATCGAGGGTATGGCTGCTAAAGAAGGCGTTGCTTTTGCAGTGAGCGTTGATCACTTAGAAAGTGATTTTCTTTGGAAGCATTTACTCTTACATCTGAAGTTCTAGATTCGATTCCTTCCTCTCCTAACATTGCTTGTGTTATAAAAAAAAAAAGTGATTCTCTTTATATTATTTCAGCTATATTTATCACTCGGATTCTATTTGTACTATTTTAACTTTTTGAACTGGGAATTCTATTTGTACTTTTGTGGGGTTGTTTATGTTAGGAAATGAGGACCTTTAAGACTTTTCAACTATTGGATAAATTCTTTGGGAAAAAAAAAAAAACTATCGGATAAACTCATGATAATTACAATTATCACGTGGTATATTAACTTTAAATGTAGTCATTGTATTTAGATGTAAGGGTTG
>BPUM01001367.1:0-24666 GCA_020521455.1 Prunus kanzakura | reverse complement strand
TCATGGTGAGTTTTGAGTGAAATCCAATTGCTAGAACTACGAAATGTACCAACCACTCCAATAAGGCACGAACTGCCTCTGAACTTGAATTGTCCAGTTTCGTACACCTATTGATTTCCGATCGAGCCGAAAACTTGGGCATCATCATAATATGGTGGGAGGAGTCATGTGGTGAGTTTTGAGTGAAATCCAATTGCTAGAAATACGGAATACACCAACCACTCCAATTCGGAACAAACTGCCTTTGAACTTGAAGTGTCCAATTTCGTACACCTATTGATTTCCGATCGAGCCCAAAACTTGGGCTTCATCAATAATATGTTGGGAGGAGTCATTTGGTGAGTTTTGAGTGAAATACAATCGCTGGAACTACGAAATGTACCAAACACTCCAATAATGCACGAACAGCCTTTGAACTTGAGTTGTTCAATTTCGTACACCTACTGATTTCCGATCGAGCCCAAAACTTGGGCATCATCATAATATGGTGGGAGTAGTCATGTGCTGAGTTTTGACTGAAATCCAATCTCTAGAACTACGAATACACCAACCACTCCAATTCGGAACAAACTGCCTCTGAACTTGAAGTATCCAATTTCGTACACCTATTGATTTCCGATCGAGCCAAACACTTGGGCATCATCATAATATGGTGGGAGGAGTCATTTGGTGAGTATTGAGTGAAATCCAATCGCTAGAACTACGACATACTCCAACCACTCCAGTAAGGCACGAACTGCCTTTGAACTTGAATAGTCCAATTTCGTACACCAATTGATTTCCGATCGAGCCCAACACTTGGGCATCATCATAATATGGTGGGAGGAGTCATTTGGTGAGTTTTGAGAGAAATACAATCACTAGAACTATGAAATACACCAAACATTCCAATAAGGCACGAATTGCCTTCGAACTTGAATTGTCCAATTTCGTACACCTATTGATTTCCGATCGATCCCAAAACTTGGGCATCGTCATAATATGTTCGGAGGAGTCATTTGGTGAGTTTTGAGTGAAATCCAATCGCTAGAACTACAAAATACACCAACCACTCCAATACGGCAAGAACTGCCTTTGAACTTGAATTGTCCAATTTCGTACACTTATTGATTTCTGATCGAGCCCAAAACATGGGCATCATCGTAATATGTTGGGAGGAGTCATTTTGTGAGTTTTGAGTGAAATCCAATCGCTAGAACTACGAAATACACCAACCACTACAATACGGCAAGAACTGCCTTTGAACTTGAATTATCCAATTTCGTACACTTATTGATTTCCGATCGAGCCCAAAACATGGGCATCACTGTAATATGTTGGGAGGAGTCATTTGTGAGTTTTGAGTGAAATCCAATCGCTAGAACTACGAAATACACCAACCAACACAATAAGGCACGAACTGCCTTTGAACTTGAATTGTCCAATTTCGTACACCTATGGATTTCCGATCGAGCCCAAAAGTTGGGCATCATCATAATATGGTGGGAGGAGTCATTTAGTGAGTTTTGAGTGAAATCCAATCGCAAGAACTACGGAATACACCAACCACTCCAATTCGGAACAAACTGCCTCTGAACTTGAAGTGTCCAATTTCGTACACCTATTGATTTCCGATGGAGCCAAAAACTTGGGAATCATCATAATATGTTGGGAGGAGTCATTTGGTGAGTTTTGAGTGAAATCCATTCGCTAGAACCACGAAATACACTAACCACTCCTGTATGGCACGAACTTCCTTTGAACTTGAATTGTCCAATTTCGAACACCTATTGATTTCCGATCGAGCCCAAAACTTGGGCATCATCATAATATGGTGGGAGGAGTCATTTGGTGAGTTTTGAGTGAAATTCAATTGCTAGAACTACGGAATACACCAACCACTCCAATAAGGCACAAACTGCCTTCGAACTTGAATTGTCCAATTTCGTACACCTATTGATTTCCGATCGAGCCCAAAACTTGGGAATCATCATAATATGTTGGGAGGAGTCATTTGGTGAGTTTTGAGTGAAATCCAATCGCTAGAACTACGAAATACACCAACCACTCCTGTAAGGCACGAACTGCCTTTGAACTTGAATTGTCCAATTTCGAACACCTATTGATTTCCGATCGAGCCCAAAACTTGGGCATCATCGTAATATGGTGGGAGGAGTCATTTGGTGAGTTTTGAGTGAAATCCAATCGCTAGAACTGTGGAATACACCAACCCCTCCAATTCGGAACAAACTGCCTTTGAACTTAAAGTGTCCAATTTCGTACACCTATTGATTTCCGATTGAGCCCAAAACTTGGGCATCATCATAATATATTGGCAGGAGTCATGTGGTGAGTTTTGACTGAAATCCAATCGCTACAACTACGAAATACACCAACCACTCCAATTCGGAACAAACTGCCTTTGAACTTGAAGTGTCCAATTTCGTACACCTATTGATTTCGTTCGAGCCCAAAACTTGTGCATCGTCATAATATGATGGGAGGAGTCATGTGGGGAGTTTTGAGTGAAATCAAATCGCTAGAACTACGAAATACACCAACCACTCCAATACGGCAAGAACTGTCTTTGAACTTGAATTGTCCAATTTCGTACACTTATTGATTTCCGATCGAGCCCAAAACTTGGGCATCACTGTAATATGTTGGGAGGAGTCATTTTTTGAGTTTTGAGTGAAATCCAATCTCTAGAACTACGAAATACACCAACCACTCCAATACGGCAAGAACTGCCTTTGAACTTGAATTGTCCAATTTTGTACACTTATTGATTTCCGATCGAGCCCAAAACATGGGCATCACCGTAATATGTTGGGAGGAGTCATTTGGTGAGTTTTGAGTGAAATCCAATCGCTAGAACTACGAAATACACCAACCAGTCCTGTAAGGCACGAACTGCCTTTGAACTTGAATTGTCCAATTTCGAACACCTATTGATTTCTGATCGAGCCCAAAACTTGGGCATCATCATAATATGGTTGGAGGAGTCATTTGGTGAGTTTTGAGTGAAATTCAATTGCTAGAACTACGGAATGCACCAACCACTCCAATAAGGCACAAACTGCCTTTGAACTTGAATTGTCCAATTCCGTACACCTATTGATTTCTGATCGAGCCCAAAACTTGGGAATCATCATAATATGTTGGGAGGAGTCATTTGGTGAGTTTTGAGTGAAATCCAATCGCTAGAAATACGAAATACACCAACCAGTCCTGTAAGGCACGAACTGCCTTTGAACTTGAATTGTCCAATTTCGAACACCTATTGATTTCTGATCGAGCCCAAAACTTGGGTATCATCATAATATGGTGGGAGGAGTCATTTGGTGAGTTTTGAGTGAAATCCAATCGGTAGAACTACGGAATACAGCAACCACTCCAATAAGGCACAAACTGTCTTTGAACTTGAATTGTCCAATTTTGTACACCTATTGATTTCCGATCGAGCCCAAAACTTGGGCATCACCATAATATGTTGGGAGGAGTCATTTGGTGAGTTTTGAGTGAAATCCAATCGCTAGAACTACGAAATACACCAACCACCCCAATAAGGCACGAACTTCCTTTGAACTTGACTTGTCCAATTTCGTACACCTATTGATTTCCGATCGAGCCCAAAACTTGGGCATCATCATAATATGGTGGGAGGAGTGTTGAGCCTATTCCTAACAACTAAAATGAGTTATTAAAAATAGCAACTTCAATTCTCGCAAGTGCACGAACCAGTTTATAGTATAGCTTATGTAAATACGAGGTCGATCCCACGGAGAATGTTAACTTGGTTGCAAGTTAAATTACTTAGAATGATGGAAAACCAGAAAACAATGAACAAAGAACTAACAAATGGAAAGGTCTAGGACAGAATCCTAGCACCACACACGCACTCGAAAATGGGGGGTTTTGTTGTTGAAATGAAAACAAGATAATAAAATGGAAAGTGCTGGAAAGTAAACAATGGCAAGCAATCAACAAGTTGTGAAACAATGATAGAGAAGTGTTAGAGCCTTGGAATCTTCCACCTAGTCTTCCTATCCAAGTTATGAATGCATAGAAATTGACTCAAGCTTCATTAACAATAGATTATCGCATACAAGCCTATGGTATCTAGGTGCAGGAATGCATGATTCTCCTAAGGCATGTGATTGTGCATGGTATCTACACAACACGTGATCTCTAATATGCAACCTAAGCATGGTATCTACTTAGAATAAAGCATATAAGAGTCATTAAGTTCCTTGAGAATATGATAATCACACAAGTCCTAGAACATGGTATCTGTCCTAGTCAACCTATGGTTATTAACCCCTTGAATGATTCTTAGGCCATTCATGTGTTGCTTGTGAAAGGAGAGTAGAATTGGTGAATCTAAACCCCTTCCCAACTTGTGCTAGATGCATAAAATCCTAGTTAGCTACTCCAAGAAAACATACATCAAGCACATAATAAACTGGAGGTTAACAACTTGATAATGAAAGCAAGGAAATCAATTAACTATGAAATCATCCATAACATTGAATATTCATGACTAAGGCTTCATCCTAAGCCCTAACTAAATGATTAGTTAAACATAACTATGAATACAGAAAATAAGAAATACATAGATAGAGTAAAGAGAATAGAAGAACTAGCTGGTGGCAGCAAGGTAGTTTCCAGACAGCTCCCAGCTCTCCCTCCTTTGCAGCTAGCTCTCTTCTCTCTTTGTGGTGAATCTGAATGTGTGTATGGGAGTAATGGATGAAGTGAATGTGTGTCTCTCTGTCTCTGAATCTGAATATGGAATGAAAGTGGTATTTATAGGGAGATGGGAGTGATAAATCTGAGTTCAATATGGCTAATGCATACAACACTTGTATTTAGATAATCAGAATTGGTTGCTGCACTTCACCAATAAATCCCACCAGCAGCCACAGCTCATCCTTATGTCAGCATGACCAAGCATCCATCAGCTCATCCTCATGTCAGCATGATGTGTATTTTCATGGGCTTATGAATTGGGCTTGGCTGAATCAAGTTCGGATGAAGAAGATAAGTCCGAAATGAACTTCTAACTCAGTTTCCAGTTTTTGCACATTTTTGCACCATTTTGCTTCAAATGCCTCAAGTGTATTCCTCTCATGCCAATCAGCCCTTAATATGCATGGATTGTATCAAATGTGATCTCTTGCTCCCTTAACCTACAGAACACACAAACATAGGTAAGTGACTCGAAATAAAGAGAAGCTAAACAAAATTACTAAGTAATGAAGGCAAGCAAATGTGTGAAATTATGAACTTATCAAGGAGTCATGTGGTGAGTTTTGACGGAAATCCAATTGCTAGAACTACGGAATACACCAACCACTCAAATTCGGAACAAACTGCCTTTGAACTTGAAGTGTCCAACTTCGTACACCTATTGATTTCCGATCGAGCCCAAAACTTGGGCATCATCATAATATTTTGGGAGGAGTCATTTGGTGAGTTTTGAGTGAAATCCAATCGCTAGAACTACGAAATACACCAACCAGTCCTGTAAGGCACGAACTGCCTTTGAATTTGAATTGTCCAATTTCGAACACCTATTGATTTCCAATCGAGCCCAAAACTTGGACATCATCATAATATGGTGGGAGGAGTCATTTAGTGAGTTTTGAGTGAAATCCAATTGCTAGAACTGCGGAATACACCAACCACTTCAATTCGGAACAAACCGTCTTTGAACTTGAAGTGTCCAATTTCGTACACCTATTGATTTCCGATCGAGCCCAAAACTTGGGCATCAACAGAATATGTTGGGAGGAGTCATTTGGTGAGTTTTGAGTAAAATCCAATTGCTACAACTACGAAATACACCAACCATTCCAATAAGGGACGAACTGCCTTTGAACTTGAATTGTCCAATTTCGTACACCTATTGATTTCCGATCGAGCACAAAACTTGGGAATCTTCATAATATGGTGGGAGGAGCCATGTGGTGAGTTTTGAGTGAAATCCAATCGCTAGAACTACGAAATACACCAACCACTCCAATTCGGAACAAACTGCCATTGAACTTGAAGTGTCCAATTTCGTACACCTATTGATTTCCGATCGAGCCCAAAACTTGGGAATCATCATAAGATGTTGGGAGGATTCGTTTGGTGAGTTTTGAGTGAAATCCAACCGCTAGAACTACGAAATACCCCAACCACTCCAATAAGGCACGAACTGCCTTTGAACTTGAATTGTCCAATTTCGTACACCAATTGATTTCCGATCGAGCCCAAAACTTGGGCATCATCATAATATGGGGGGAGGAGTCATGTGGTGAGTTTTGAGTGACATCCAATCTTTAGAACTACGGAATACACCAACCACTCCAATTCGTAACAAACTGCCTTTGAACTTGAAGTGCCCAATTTCGTACACCTATTGAATTCCGATCGAGCCCAAAACTTGGGCATCATCATAATATGTTGGGAGGAGTCATCTGGTTTGTTTTGAGTGAAATCCAATCGCTAGAACTACGATATACACCAACCACTCCAATAAGGCATGAAGTTCCTTTGAACTTGAATTGTCCAATTTCGTACACCTATTGATTTCCGATCGAGCCCAAAACTTGGGCATCATATAATATGGTGGGAGGAGTCATGTGGTGAGTTTTGATTGAAATCCAATCGCTAGAACTACGGAATACACCAACCACTCCAATTCGGAACAAACTGCCTTTGAACTTTAAGTGTCCAATTTCGTACACCTATTGATTCCGATCGAGCCCAAAACTTGGGCATCATCATAATATGTTGGGAGGAGTCATTTGGTGAGTTTTGAGTGAAATCCAATTCGCTAGAAATACGGAATATACCAACCACTCCAATAAAGCACGAACTGCCTTTGAACTTGAATTGTCCAATTTCGTACACCTATTGATTTCCGATCGAGCCGAAAACTTGGGCATCATCATAATATGGTGGGTGGAGTCATGTGGTGAGTTTTGAGTGAAATCCAATTGCTAGAACTACGGAATACACTAACCACTCCAATTCGGAACAAACTGCCTTTGAACTTGAAGTGTCCAATTTCGTGCACCTATTGATTTCCGATCGAGCCTAAAACTTGGGCATCATTCATAATATGTTGGGAGGAGTCATTTGGTGAGTTTTGAGTGAAATGCAATCGCTAGAACTACGAAACACACCAACCACTCCAATAAGGCACGAACTGCTTTTGAACTCCAATTGTCCAATTTCGTACACCTGTTGATTTCTGATCGACCCCAAAACTTGGGCATCATCATAATATGGTGGGAGGAGCCATGTAGTGAGTTTTGAGTGAAATCCAATCGCTAGAACTACGAAATACACCAACCACTCCAATTTGGAACAAACTGCCTTTGAACTTGAAGTGTCCAATTTCGTACACCTATTGATTTCCGATCAAGCCCAAAACTTGGGAATCGTCATAAGATGTTGGGAGGAGTCGTTTGGTGAGTTTTGAGTGAAATCCAATCGCTAGAACTATGAAATACACCAACCCACTACTACAAAAATGGGAAAAGACGACCAGAAAAAGACGACGGTATAAGATAAAACCGTCGTTGTATTTAAACAGACGACGGTATAAAAAAAACCCGTCGTGGATAAGTTCCTTGCTATTGAATATTTTTAAAAGACGACGCATACAAATAAAAATGCGTCGTTTTTAAAAAAGGATTTCTTCAGGGATAAAATTTGACTAAAAAACGACGACAGCAGGTATGAATCCACCGACGTAGAAAATAAGGACGACAGTTCACCAAAAAACCTGCCGTGTTAACTCCTAACTAAACACGACCAATTGTTCTTAATCCGCGTCGTATAATATAATGGAATCCACGTCTGTGTACTACGACGGTGCATTCTCTGTAAACCGCCGACTTATTATTTTGGAGTATACTACGACAGTACCTACAACACTACTGTCGTTTTTATTTACCACATCCTAAGTTCAAATTACCGTCGTATTTTTTCAGTTTATACGTCTGCCTTCTTGTAAACTGCCGTCTTATTATTATAGCTTTTAACACAAAACAAAATTTAATTCTCAATCCTCAACAATATTTTCATCTTAAAAGGCAAATCTCTTCGTGTTAAATATTGATCAATATTTACACAATATATGTACACAAATTTGGCAAATACATCGTGGTTTCTTTTCTGGCTTCACCCTCAGCTTGTTCAACTGTTTCTTCCTCTCATATGCAAGCTGGGCCCTCTCCTTCCCCTTGTTCTCAAGCTCCTGCATAGCCACAGGTGAATATCTAATAATTTCAGAAAATCAAAATCAACAAAGTATGAAAAGCTCACTCCTCGATTCCCATTTTCATCAAAATCAACTGTTTCTTCAAAACTCCTGTGTAGCAAGGGTGGAACCAGACTTAGAACCTGTTGTGGGTTGTGCCCTCGTATGCCTTCAAACGGGCAAGTGCGGCTGCAAACCCATGCAGGTTCTAAGGCTGGTTCCACCCTTGCTACACAGGAGGAATGATTCTGCAAACCCATGGGAAGTGAGGAATCATTCTGCAAACCCATTTGCTTTCAGAAAGACAATTTCTTGTGAGGGTTAAAAAACGCGTGAAAAAATGCTATTTAAACAAAATAACCGTAAATATCCACGTCGGTTATAATATAAATACCGACGTCATATTTGAATAATCAACATCATAACTACATCGGAAATCCAAAAGTCATTTGGCGCGTATTAAAAAGATAACTACATCGGAAATCCAAAAGTCATTTGGCGAGTATTAAAAAGAGAACGACGTCGTTTTATTAAAATACCACGTCGTTTTATCAGAACCCAAAGTAACCACGTCGGTTTATTAAAATGCACAGTCGTTGAATTTATAAGTACAACGTCAGTTTAGAGAAAAAAAGCACCGTCATAACCACGTCGGAAATCCAAAAGTCATTTGGCGCGTATTAAAAAGAGAACGACGTCGTTTTCAGAACCGCAAAGTAACCACGTCGGTTTATTAAAATACACAGTCGTTGAAATTACAAGTACAACGTCAGTTTAGAGAAAAAAAGCGCCGTCATAACCACATCGGAATTCCAAAAGTCTTTCGGCAGTTGTGATAACCACGTCATTTATGAATTATCTACCATCGTTATAAATAAATAATACGGTGGTTTTTCAATAACAACATCGTTGTATTGAACTCTGGGAAAATATATAAACTTTTCGTCACTTGACCTAATATTTTACGGTTTTCTCTTCCCGATAAAGTATCGTAGTTTCCCTCTCATTTCCCAAATCACCATTTTCGTCACCTGACCTAGCATCATCGTCTTCATCATCCAAATCACCATTTTGGTCTTCGTCTTCGTCGGAAGGAAACATTTCTTTGCACGCCGGTGTTATTGAAGGTTTTTTCTCACTCTCTTCCCTTTTTTTACTTTTCATTTGCATGCCGTAGTTGTCTGTAAACAAGATTCTGTCAAATTGAAGAAATCTTTCACTGGTTTTGATTAAATACATAAGTAGATACTCTCACGACGCCAAAAGACGACAGTTCTGTCTTGTTTTCGACGATGGAATGGACACACCACGACGGCCGTAATGCAAACTGCACGACGGTGGCTAAAACCCGTCATGGTGTGACAATTAATACGTCGGAAACAAGATAAAACCGTCGTCTAGTGAGAGAAGAACAATCGTTTTGTAATTTTAAACCACGTCGGTTATTGTTAATAACCGACGTAGTTTATGCACATTTACGTCATGAAATATATAAAACCGTCGTCTTATTTTCATTCATGATCTAAGAGATTGTTTAATAGGACGTCACTTTTTTAGTGTTACCGTCGTTGTTTTATATTATTACGTCGTTTCTTTTAATAACCGACGTTGTTTTTCTGGCAGATTAATCAAAAATGGTTTCGAAATCTCAAAACAAGGAAGCTGAAGCGTCAAAGGCCACAGCAGGTTCAATGGCACAAGGGGATGAACCCAAAACAGGTTCAGTGGAACTTGAAAAATCAACTCAAAGCAAACCCTCGAAGAGGATGAGATTTTCCTCAACCTCAGAGAAAGACTCGAGCACAGCCACATTTGTTGAGGAGCCAAAATCTGGCTGCGGTATCAGCACAATGAGCCGTGTTGTGAAGAGGAAAATTGAGAAGGTTAAGCCTGTGGTTGAGTTCAATAAAGATGGCAAACCACATGGCGAGGCTGCTGTTGAGATGCAGTCTTTCATTGGTGTTTTGGCACGCACCAGAGTCCCTCTTGTGGACAAGAAATGGAAACAATTACCCAAGGACGTGAAGGAGCAGATTTGGGAAGCTGTTCAAATGTCCTATGTTATTGGGGATAGTTACAAGAACTTGGTCTTGCAGTCTGCAGCCAAAAAATGGAAGGATTTCAAGTATAACGTAACTAGGCAGTATATCCTTCCTTATGCACATGACAGGGAGAGGTTAAGAGAAACCCCTGCGCTTTATAAGTTCATAGAGAAATCGCAATGGGATGCCTTCGTAGCTTCAAGGTTAACCCCAGATTTTGAGGCTAAGCATACTGAGCAGAAGGAGAGGAGGGAGAAATTGGAGTACAACCACAGGTTGTCTAGAAAGGGGTATGTTGGTTTGACGGACCAATTGGTAGAAACCATGCCCGAAGGTCAAGAAATCGATCGAGCTGTTCTGTGGAAGAAAGCAAGAGAAGATAAATCAAGAAACATCCCTGATCCAAAGGCTGCAGAGAAGGCAAAACTAATCGTAAGTCTCACTAACTCTGTTCTAAATTTGAAAAACAGAGTGTTTTATTTTGGTATAGACGTCGTTTATCTTTACATAAGCCACGTTATAAAGTGAACACCACGACGGGCTTTATTTACGGACGTTTAAAAGTGAATAGGACGTCGGTTTTTGAATAAAGTAGACGTCTAGATAGAATTAATACGATGGATTAAATTATTCTATGAACTGCATTTTTGTTTTAAGTTTACTCACGCACACACTCTCCCTCTCTCTGTCTATTTCACTGAAATTTGTGGTGCACAATTTCTGGAAAAGAATGCATATTTCAATCGAGTTTTTTCACTTCTTCGTTAAAACTTACGACGGTTTTATCTTATCTAGACGTTAGAATGCTTATACAACGACGGTAATTTTGTGCAGCCGTATGGAATTGTACATCTACATCTGTTTGTTTAATAATCCGTCGTCTTACTTTGAATACTACGACGGTCTTTTATTTATGTCTTAATCTGTTTTATTTTGAATATACGACGTATTTTTATATACAGACGTTGTAAAGTATAAACAACGACGGTATTTATATACAGACATTTTAAATTAATACCACGTCTGTCATTTAATAAAAACCGTCGTTGTTTATAATTTACAACGTCGGTATATGTATCTGTCATACACCCTGCTCAGGTTCTAACAATCTCTCTTTCTCTCTTTTAGGATGATTTGCAAAAGCAAGTCTCCGAAGGCACTCTGACTGTCTCCGGGAGCAATGATATCTTGACTCTGGCTTTGGGAACCCCCGAGCATGGTGGGAGAGTCAGAGGAGCTGGTGTTGGCGTTACCCCAACTCAGTTCTTCAATTTGCCGAAACAGCAGAGAGTGAAATTTGCCGACATGCCACCTCCTCTTTTTATTGTATTTAATTACTAATATTAATAATATATTCAAAACAAAATCCGAAAAATATACCGGCAAATTCTATGCACTGATTGAGACAATATCTTGCCCGTTAAGGCCTGAAAAATGTAATTTTAGTTTTCAAAGTTCAAATGATAACAAAATTCAAACAAATTTAGAGACAAAGCATGGTACTCCTTATACTTTACATAACATAACCCTAAGGTTTATGTGATCCATTGGTGCCCATAAATTCAAAATTATGAAATCCATATTTTAGCCTACTATTGTAGAAGGCAATGTTGTAAGGAATCCATAGCAATTTTCGGTTCATTTTTCTCGTACTTGTGTATTTTTTAAAAATTATTTTAAAATTTAGGGTTTAGGGTTTAGGGTTTAGGGTTTTTTGAAACGACGCCGGTTTTCTCCCGCTGTTTTTGGTCAACTACATTAACAAAGACTAATTGAATTCGGTTGACGACGTCGGTTATAAAATAGCGACGTCCTTAGTGTTTACAATGTCGGGATTTTATAACAACCGCCGTTGTAAGTAATTATTAGACGTTATTATAAGTGTTGGCCGTCGTGGTTGAAAAACGCGGTACTTAAAAATTTTTGACTGCGACCTAAAATTTTCAGAATTTCCCTTTAACCCTCAAATAGTTCATTCTCTCTCTTCAACATAAATTTGTCTGAAAGTTTTCGTTCTCCAAGCTCTCTCTCAATATCCATGTAAGTACAACTCTAGTCCCTTTAATCCTAATTCTCTCAGCTCTCTCTCAAGCTTTTGTTATATTCTCTCAGCTCTCTCTCAAAGCATTGGGTACGTAGATTCTCCAAGATCTCTCTCAAAGCATTTGGTACGTAGATTCTCCAAGATCTCTCATTGGGTACGTAGATTCTCCAAGCTCTCTCTCAAAGCATTGGGTACGTAGATTCTCCAAGCTCTCTCTGAAGCAGTTGTTATATTCTCGCAGCTCTCTCTCAATATCCATGTAAGTACAACCCTAATCTCTTCTTAAATCCATAAATGTTTTCGTTGGTAGCTATATTAGGGTTTTGGTGTTTGCAATCTTGTAATAATTGCTCTCTGTTTGGGTTCTTTTATGTTTGTTTGGCCATGGGTTCTTGGAAAAGGAATGGGGATGGGAGATTTAAGCTGTTTTTTTTTTAACTACGACGACGGTTGAAGGATCAAACCGTCGTCCAAATGTTTATTATACGTCGGTTGTTCATTTACTCCCGTAGTCTGCGTTTTAAGCCGCAACTGGTAGCCTAAAGACGACTGTTTCTCCATTAAACGTCGTCTTTAGGCTACTAGAACACCGTTCAAATTTCTAGGTTTGGGTATCTTAATGACAACGGTGACTATAGATGCCATCGTCGGAATGTATATTAAACGACGATTATTTTTATAAACCGTCGTCTTTTCCATGTTTTATATTTAATTTTCATTTTGTTCTCTGCTATTTGAATGAGGTAGTGTTTCATTGCTGGTCTTTCCACTTTAATATATATATATTTATATGAATTTGAGAGAGTGTGAGATGGATAAGTCATGGATGCATGCGGATAGAAGATCGAAGGCATATGAGTTAGGGGTGGAAGGATTTTTGAATTTTGCGTTAGAAAATCTTGGAAATACAACTGAGATTCGTTGTCCATGTGTTAAATGTGGGAATATTCGATTGTTTGGGGTTGGAATTATAAGGGAACACTTATACTTTAATGGAATTGACCAAAGCTATAAGATTTGGAGATGGCACGGAGAACCTTGGGAATGGACTACCAATGCTAGTAGAAATGTGGAAGAAGATGAGCAAAGTAGGTTTAGTTATGTTTCTGAAGAATTAGGTATGGATGATAATGATTTTGCCAATATTGGATCTGATCCTTATGAGTTTGGCAATGTGATTGGGGATGGCGATGAACCCTTGTACCCTGGTTGCAGTAAGTACACGAAGTTGTCGGCTTTGGTGAAGTTATATAATTTGAAAGCAAAACATGGGATGAGTGATGTTTGCTTTACAGAATTATTGATACTTCAAGGAGAATTTCTTCCAGAAGGAAATACACTACCTTCCTCTATGTACGAGGCAAAAAAGACTTTGTCTGCTTTAGGGATGAGTTATGAGAAAATCCACGCATGTTCCAATGACTGCATTTTGTATCGGAAGGAGTATGAGAATGCAACTAATTGTCCTACTTGTGGTATCTCAAGGTGGAAGGAAACCAAGGATGGGTTCTTGAAAGAGGGTGTGGCAGCGAAGGTGGTGTGGTATTTTCCTCCAATTCCAAGGTTTAAAAGGATGTTTCAATCACATAAGACAGCTAAGAGTTTGACTTGGCATGCTGCAAGAAAATCAGTTGACGGTTATATGTCTCATCCAGCGGATTCCCCGTCTTGGAAACTTGTTGATGAAAAATGGCCCGACTTTGGTAATGAGCCAAGAAACTTGAGATTGGCTCTCTCATCTGATGGATTCAATCCCCACAGTTCTTTAAGTAGCAGATACAGTTGTTGGCCAGTTATGTTAGTTACATATAATCTCCCACCATGGCTATGCATGAAGCGGAAGTTCATGATGTTGACTATACTGATTTCCGGTCCTAAACAGCCCGGAAATGATATAGACGTCTACTTAGAGCCTTTGATTGATGATTTGAAATCTCTGTGGGATGGGATTAGAGGAGTGTATGATGCCCAAATAGGAGAATACTTTACACTCAGAGCTGCATTACTGTGGACAATTAATGATTTTCCCGCTTATGGAAACTTATCTGGTTGTGTTGTTAAAGGATATAAAGCTTGTCCAATATGCGGTGATGATACACCTAGTCACAGGTTGAAAAATGGCCATAAAATTTGTTACATTGGGCATAGAAAGTGGTTACCAATCAATCATCCATATAGGAGGCAACGTGCAGCTTTTAATGGGAAACCTGAATATGGCATGCCCCACGAGCCATTAACAGGAGAAGAAGTGCTGCATATGGTTGAAGATATTAATTACATATGGGGCTCGAAAAATGGGGGAAGTGTTGGTGAGAATGATGGTGACAGAGTTTGTTGGAAGAAGAAATCAAAATTCTTTGATCTCGAGTATTGGAAATACCTCCCTGTGAGGCATGCCTTAGATGTTATGCACATTGAGAAGAATGTTTGCGATAGTATCATTGGTACATTGCTAGAGATCCCTGGAAAAAATAAAGATGGGATTGCTACTCGGTTAGACTTATTGAACATGGGGGTAAAAATTGATTTCCAACCCGAGTATGGAGAAAGACGTACTCGCTTGCCTCCAGGGCCTTGGAATTTGTCAAGAGCAGAGAAGAGAGCGGTTTGCAATTCTTTTTATGGTATGAAGGTTCCTGAAGGTTATTCTTCAAATATAAAAAATCTTGTATCTTTAAAAGATTCAAGACTTCTTGGCCTTAAATCTCATGATTGTCATACCTTGATGCAACAATTGCTCCCTGTGGCAATTCGTTCTGTTTTGGAGAAGCCTGCAAGGTATGCAATAACTCGATTGTGCTTCTTCTTCAATGCTATATGTGCAAAGACGGTAGATGTTTCCAAGCTTGATAAGTTGGAAGAAGATGTAGTAGTTACTTTATGTTTGCTTGAGAAGTACTTTCCCCCTTCATTATTTGATATCATGGTTCATCTAGTAGTACATCTTGTCAGAGAAGTTCGTCTATGTGGGCCAGTATATTTTAGATGGATGTATCCGTTTGAAAGATATATGAAAGTGCTAAAGGGGTATGTTCAGAATCGTACTCGTCCCGAAGGTTGCATTGCTGAGCGGTATATAGCTGAAGAAGCTGTAGAGTTTTGTACCGAGCATTTATCTGATGTTAGTACAGTTGGAGTGCCTTCAAGCCAGAATATGGGAGTTTCAAAGCCATTATCAGGTTGCACAGTGAGTTTAGTTGATATGGACTTGTTGAACCAGGCACATCTATATGTCTTGGAGAATACGGAGGAAGTCCTACCTTATATCGAGTACGTATGAGTTTAATTTTTCATATATATGTAGCCATTTTAAATATTATTACTCCTTATATTTATCTTATATATAAGGGACCATAATGCGTGTTTTTTTCGTGTCAATTGTAGGGAACATATGATCCACATCAAGACCACTTATCCGAAATTTAGAAAGAGAACAAAGTGGCTACAAGATAAGCACAATAGCACTTTCATTCAATGGCTACGTGTTAAGGTATATATGTTATTGAATGACATATTCAACTTATTTTAATTTTCTTTCTTTCTATATATATGTTAGATTGAATTAATATATATGTTTAATTTGTAGGTTCAAAGTGAATTTAATGGGGAAGATTATAATGGCATATCAGAAAATTTGAGGTGGTTAGCAGCTGGTCCAAGCATGGTAGTGCCATCATATAGGAGCTATCTTATTAATGGTGTCAAATTTAGCACCAAGGCACAAGATGATGTGCGAACTGTCCAAAATAGTGGAGTTTATTTACTTGCACATACTATGCAAGTTGCTAGTGCCAAGGATAAAAACCCTATTGTCTCCAATATGGGTTTTTATGGGGTTATTCAAGAAATTTGGGATCTTGACTACCAAAAGTTTAGAATCCCAGTCTTGAGGTGTGATTGGATAGATAACACTTCGGGCCTTGTAGTCGACGAACTTGGATTTACCCTTGTAGATCTGAGTAAAATTGGACATAGGAATGACCAATTTGTTATGGCTTCTCAAGTCAAACAAGTATTTTATGTTGACGACCCAATGCATCGTGGTTGGTCGGTAGTGTTATCAATGCCTAATAGAGAATATAATGATGTTATTGGTGATGATGTGTTAGGTGATATTAGAATTGAGTGTGAGCCATTTTCTAGAGGGATACCAAATGTTGACACATTTGATGACCTAGTGGGTGAGTTTGGGAGTGAGAACATTAGAGATGGGTGTGAAGATATATGGATTGATTGATTGTTGTAATGTATGACATTAGTTATGCAGTTAATTGTATGACATTAATTCATAGCTCTGTATATCATTTTAATTCCGATCACATTTTCATTCTGCAAGCTTCGGGCACAACAAATCAAAAATTAAAAAATAATCGGTTAAAGGTGAAAATACGACGGTCAAGTTACAAAAAGCACAAAACGAGATGTCTTAAAAACAACCGACGTGGAATGACAACGCAAAAATGAAATAAAAACCGCCATTTGAAAAAGAAAACACGTCGGTTAATTATAATTCATTTCAAAACGGTTAATATTGTTGTTTTTTACGTCAGTTCAAGTAAATATATGCCATGTTATATATTTTAGACGTCCGTTTTTTTTATTTAGTGAACGTAGTATTTATTAACCACGGCGGTTTCTAAGTTTGACACGTCGGTTTTGTTTGATTTAGAGACGTTGATAAAACTATTTACGTCGGTTTTATAGTTGTTTTTGACATTTAAAATTATTTAAACGTCTGTTTTTTACTAAACCCGTCGCCTATTATAGTCGAAAGGTCTCTTTTTATGCTTTTATTTATCAAATCAACGTCGGTTTTAGTTTTTTTTATGACGTGTAATATATTAACCACGTCGTTTTTGTTGTGTTCAAGCCGTCAAAATCATTTTCAACGTCTGTGGTGATATAAAGAACCGTGGTTATTATAGTTTTTACGTCAGTTGAAGTAAATATATGTCATGTTATATGTTTTAGACGTCCGTTTTTTTTGTTTAGTGAACGTAGTATTTATTAACCACGGCGGTTTCTAAGTTTGACACGTCGGTTTTGTTTGATTTAGAGACGTTGATAAAACTATTTACGTCGGTTTTATAGTTGTTTTTGACATTTAAAATTATTTAAACGTCTATGTTTTAATACAACCGTCGTCTATTATAGTCGAAAGGTCTCTTTTTATGCGTTTATGTACCAAATCGACGTCGGTTTTAGTTTTTTTGTGACGTGTACTATATTAACCACGTCGTTTTTTTTTGTGTTCAAGCCGTCAAAATCATTTTCAACGTCTGTGGTAATATATAGGGTCGTGGTTATTGTTGTTTTTACGTCAGTTCAAGTAAATATATGCCATGTTATATGTTTAAGACGTCAGTTTTTTCATTTAGTGAACGTAGTATTTATTCATCACGGCGGTTTCTAAGTTTTACACGTCGGTTTTAGTTTATTTAGAGACGTTGACAAGCATATTTACGTCGGTTTTGTAGTTGTTTTTGACATTTAACATTATTTAAACGTCTGTGTTTTAGTAAAACCGTCGTCTATTATAGTCGAAAGGTCTCTTTTTAAGCTTTTATTTATGAAATCTACGTCGGTTTTAGTATTTTACTGACGTGTACTATATTAACCACGTCGTTTGTTTTGTGTTCAAGCCGTCAAAATCATTTTCAACGTCTGTGGTGATAAAAAGGGTAGTGGTTATTGTTGTTTTTACGTCAGTTAAAGTAAATATATGCCATGTTATATGTTTTAGACGTCAGTTTTTTCATTTAGTGAACGTAGTATTTATTCACCACGACGGTTTCTAAGTTTTACACGTCGGTTCTAGTTTATTTAGAGACGTTGATAAGAATATTTAAGTCGGTTTTGTAGTTGTTTTTGACATTTAACATTATATTAACGTCTGTGTTTTACTAAAACCGTTGTTTATTATAGTCGAAAGGTCTCTTTTTAAGCTTTTATGTATGAAATCTACGTCGGTTTTAGTGTTTTACTGACGTGTACTATATTAACTACGTCGGTTATTTGCCGTCGTTATTTCATTTATGAAAAGACGGCGGTCGATTTCTCTTCGGTTGTAAACCATGATACACGACGGTGGATTACCGTCGTCTATTTCGTTTTTTTTAGTCGTGACCGCTCCAATAAAGCACGAACTGCCTTTGAACTTGAAGTGTCCAATTTCGTACACCTACTGATTTCCGATCGAGCCCAAAACTTGGGCATCACCACAATATGGGGGGAGGAGTCATGTGGTGAGTTTTGAGTGACATCCAATCGCTAGAAATACGGAATACACCAACCACTCCAATTCGGAACAAACTGCCTTTGAACTTGAAGTGTCCAATTTCGTACACCTATTGATTTCCGATCGAGCCCAAAACTTGGGCATCATCATAGTATGGTGGGAGGAGTCATGTGGTGAGTTTTGAGTGAAATTCAATCGCTAGAACTACGGAATACACCAACCACTCCAATTCGGAACAAACTGCCTTTGAACTTGAAGTGTCCAATTTCGTACACCTATTGATTTCCGATCGAGCCCAAAGCTTTGGCATCATCATAATAAGTTGGGAGGAGTCATTTGGTGAGTTTTGAGTGAAACCCAATCGCTAGAACTACGAAATACAGCAACCACTCCAGTAAGGCACGAACTGCCTTTGAACTTGAATTGTCCAATTTAGTACACCTATTGATTTCCGATTGAGCCCAAAACTTAGGCATCATCATAATATGTTGGGAGGAGTCATTTGGTGAGTTTTGAGTGAAATCCAATCGCTAGAATACGAAATACACCAACCACTCCAATAAGGCACGAACTTCCTTTGAACTTGAATTGTCCAATTTCGTACACCTATTGATTTACGATCGATCCCAAAACTTGGGCATCATCATATTATAGTGGGAGGAGTTATTTGGTGAGTTTTGAGTGAAATCAAATCGCTAGAACTACGGAACACTCCAACCACTCCAATAAAGCACGAACTGCCTTTGAACTTGAATTGTCCAATTTCGTACACCTATTGATTTCCGATCGAGCCCAAAACTTGGGCATCATCATAGTATGGTGGGAGGAGTCATGTGGTGAGTTTTGAGTGAAATCCAATCGCTAGAACTACGGAACACACCAACCACTCCAATAAGGCACGAACTGCCGTTGAACTTGAATTGTCCAATTTCGTACACCTATTGACTTCCGATCGAGCCCATGACTTGGGCATCATCATATTATGGTGGGAGGAGTCATGTGGTGAGTTTTAAGTGAAATCCAATCGCTAGAATTACGGAATACACCAACCACTCCAACTCGGAACAAACTGCCTTTGAACTTGAAGTGTCCAAATTCGTACACCTATTGATTTCCGATCGAGCCCAAAGCTTGGGCATCATCATAATATGTTGGGAGGAGTCATTTGGTGAGTTTTGATTGAAATCCAATCGCTAGAACTATGAAATACACCAACCACTCCAATAAGGCACGAACGGCCTTTGAACTTGAATTGTCAAATTTCGTACACCTATTGATTTCCGATCGAGCCCAAAACTTGGGCATCATCATAATATGGTGGGAGGAGTCGTTTGGTGGGTTTTCAGTGAAATCCAATAGCTAGAACTACGGAACACACCAACCACTCCAATAAAACACAAACTGCCTTAGAACTTGAATTGTCCAATTTCGTACACCTATTGATTTCTGATCGAGCCCAAAACTTGGGCATCATCATAGTATGGTGGGAGGAGTCATGTGGTGAGTTTTGAGTGAAATCCAATCGCTAGAACTACGGAACACACCAACCACTCCAATAAGGCACGAACTTCCTTTGAACTTGAATTGTCCAATTTCGTACACCGATTGATTTCCGATCGAGCACAAAACCTGAGCATCATCATATTATGGTGGGAGGAGTCATGTGGTGAGTTTTGAGTGAAATCCAATCGCTAGAACTACGGAATACACCAACCACTCCAATTCGGAACAAATTGCCTTTGAACTTGAAGTGTCCAATTTCGTACACCTATTGATTTCCGATCGATCCCAAAACTTGGGAATCATCATAATATGGTGGGAGGAGTCATGTGGAGAGTTTTGAGTGAAATCCAATCGCTAGAACTACAAAATACACCATCCACTCCAATATGGCACGAACTGCCTTTGAAGTTGAATTTTCCAATTTCGTACACCTATTGATTTCCGATCGAGTCCAAAACTTGGGCATCATCTTAATATGGTGGGAGGAGTCATGTGGTGAGTTTTGAGTGAAATCCAATTGCTAGAACTACGGAATACACCAACTAGGCCTCATCATTTGGCCCGCGGGCTCGTGGGCTGATGGGGGCCCGCCCGGCCCATCGAAAAAAAGCCCGGCCCGGCCCGTTATGGGCTTTGAGATGGCCCGGCCCATATTGGGCCGGGCTAGGCTTTGGCTTGAGTGTTTGAAGCTCGGCCCGGCCCGATTAGGCCCAAGAAAGCCCGGCCCGGCCCGCCCACAAAAACCCGGCCCATTAGGCCCGCATACATATATAATTATGTATGAATACGAATTTAGGATTATGATTATATCACTTAAATCATATATATAATTTTTTTCATTCCATTTACTTTTCTTTACTCATTCCCAGTTTATAATTGGATGATTAGCACATTAATTTTATTTGTGTCAATTATTAATACAACAATTATATATATATAAATAAGATGAACAACATATCATATCACCAAATATAATCATATCACGAAACATAATCGTACCACCAAATATAATCATGTTTTTCTTGAACACATCACCAAACATTTGCATATTTATTCATACCATCATTTTAAAAAAATATTTTATACTTATTATTTTTTAAAATGATTTCTTAAAACGTATTACGGTCTAATTATGTAATAACCTCAAAAATAATACTTGGTTTTATTATTTTTGTAGAAAATCTTATTAAGTTGTGTGACTTTATTAGGTGTTTTATGCATTTAGTTTGATGTGAAAATATTGGAATTAAGTGAGTTTAATCTCAAATTTGGACTTTGATTAAGTTTATGATTTTTTTTCGACTGAAGTAGGCCCGTTTTGGCCCGGCCCATAGGGTTTAGCCCGGCCCGCCCCGATGGGCTTTCTCAAGCCCGGCCTATGGGTCGGGCTTGGGCTTTGAATTTTCTAAAAAAAACCCGGTCCGGCCCAAGCCCATTAAATTTGGGCCGGGCTAGCCCGGTCCGGCCCATTGACGAGCCCTAACACGAACCACTCCTATTCGGAACAAACTGCCTTTGAACTTGAAGTGTCCAATTTCGAACACCTATCGATTTCCGATCGAGCCCAAAACTTGGGCATCATCATAATATGGTGGGAGGAGTCATGTGGTGAGATTTGGGTGAAATCCAATCGCTAGAACTAAGGAATAGACCAACCACTACAATTCGGAACAAACTGCATTTGAACTTGAAGTGTCCAATTTCGTACACCTATTGATTTCCGATCGATCCCAAAACTTGGGCATCATCAGAATATGGTGGGAGGAGTCATTTGATGAGTTTTGAGTGAAATCCAATCGCTAGAACTACGGAATACCCCAACCACTCCAATTCGGAACAAACTGTCTTTGAACTTCAAGTGTCCAATTTCGTACACCTATCGATTTCCGATCGAGCCCAAAACTTGGGAATCGTCACAATATGTTGAGAGGAGTCATTTGGAGAGTTCTGAGTGAAATCCAATCGCTAGAACTACGAAATGTACCAACCACTACAATAAGGCACGAACTGCCTCGAACTTGAATTGTCCAATTTCGTACACCTATTGATTTCCGATCGAGCCCGAAACGTGGGCATCATCATAATATGGTGGGAGGAGTCATTTGATAAGTTTTGAGTGAAATCCAATCGCTAGAACTACGGAATACACCAAACACTCCAATAAAGCACGAACTGCCTTTGAGCTTGAATTGTCCAATTACGTACACCTATTGATTTCCGATCGAGCCCAAAACTTGGGCATCATCACAGTATGGTGGGAAGAGTCCTGTGGTGAGTTTTGACTGAAATCCAATCGCTAGAACTACGGAATACACCAATCACTCCAATTCGGAACAAACTGCCGTTGAACTTGAAGTGTCCACTTTCGTACACCTATTGAATTCCGATCGAGCCCAAAACTTGGGCATCATCATAATATGGTTGGAGAAGTCATGTGGCGAGTTTTGAGTGAAATCCAATCACTCGAACTATGGAATACACAAACCACTCCAATTCGGAACAAACTGCCTTCGAAGTTGAAGTGTCCAATTTCGTACACCTATTGATTTCCGATCGAGCCCAAAACTTGGGCATCATCATAATATGGTGGGAGGAGTCATTTGATGAGTTTTGAGTGAAATCCAATCGCTAGAACTACGGAATACACCAACCACACCAATTCGGAACAAACTGCCTTTGAACTTGAAGTGTCCAATTTCGTACACCTGTTGATTTCCGATCGAGCCCAAAACTTGGGCATCATCTTAATATGTTGGGAGGAGTCATTTGGTGACTTTTGAGTGAAATCCAATCGCTAGAACTACGGAATACACCAACCACACCAATTCAGAACAAACTGCCTTTGAACTTGAAGTGTCCAATTTCGTACACCTATTGACTTCCGATCGAGCCCAAAACTTGGGCATCATCATAATATGGTGGGAGGAGTCATGTGGAGATTTTAGGTGAAATCCAATCGCTAGAACTACGGAATACACCAACCACTCAAATTCGAAACAAACTACCGTTGAACTTGAAGTGTCCAATTTCGTACACCTATTGATTTCCGATCGAGCCCAAAACTTGGGCATCGCCATAATATTGTGGGAGGAGTCATGTAGTGAGTTCTGAGTGACATCCAATCGCTAGAACTACGGAATACACCTACCACTCCAATTCGGAACAAACTTCCTTCGAACTTGAAGTGTCCAATTTCGCACACCTATTGATTTCCGATCGAGCCGAAAACTTGGGCATCGTCATAATATGGTGGGAGGAGTCTTGTGGTGAGATTTGGGTGAAATCCAATCGCTAGAACTAAGGAATAGACCAACCACTCAAATTCGGAACAAACTGCATTTGAACTTGAAGTGTCCAATTTCGTATACCTATTGATTTCCGATCGATCCCAAAACTTGGGTATCATCAGAATATGGTGGGAGGAGTCATGTGGTGAGTTGTGAGTGAAATCCAATCGCTTGAACTATGGAACACACCAACCACTCCAATTCGGAACAAACTGCGTCTGAACTTGAAGTGTCCAATTTCGTACACCTATTGATTTCCGATCGAGCCCAAAACTTGGGCATCATCTTAATATGGTGGGAGAAGTCATTTGGTGAGTTTTGAGTGAAATCCAATCTCTAGAACTACGGAATACACCAAACACTCCAATAAAGCACGAACTGCCATTGAAATTGATTTGTCCAATTTCGTACACCTATTGATTTCCGATCGAGCCCAAAACTTGGGCATCCTCAAAATATGGTGGGAGGAGTAATGTGGTGAGTTTTGAGTGAAATCCAATCACTTGAACTATGGAATACACCAACCACTCCAATTCGGAACAAACTGCCTTTGAAGTTGAAGTGTCCAATTTCGTATACCTACTGATTTCCGATCGAGCCCAAAACTTGGGCATCATCTTAATATGGTGGGAGGAGTCACGTGGTGAGTTTTGGGTGAAATTCAATCGCTAGAACTACAGAATACACCAACCACTCCAATTCGGAACATACTGCCTCTGAACTTGAAGTGTCCAATTTCGTACACCTATGGATTTCCGATCGGTCCCAAAACTTGGGCATCATCAGAATATGGTGGGAGGAGTCATGTGGTGTGTTTTGAGTGAAATCCAATCACTAGAACTACGGAATACGCCAACCACTCCAATTCGGAACAAACTGCGTCTGAACTTGAAGTGTCCAATTTCGTACACCTATTGATTTCCGATCGAGCCCAAAACTTGGGCATCATCTTAATACGTTGGGAGGAGTCATTTGGTGAGTTCTGAGTGAAATCCAACCTCTAGAACTACGGAATACACCACACACTCCAATAAAGCACGAATTGCCTTTGAAATTGAATTGTCCAATTTCGTACACCTATTGATTTTCGATCGAGCCCAAAACTTGGGCATCATCATAATATAGTGGGAGGAGTCATGTGGTGGGTTTTGGGTGAAATCCAATCGCTAGAACTAAGGAATACACCAACCACTCCAATTTGGAACAAACTGCCTTTGAACTTGAAGTGTCCAATTTCGTACACCAATTGATTTCCGATCGAGCCCAAAACTTGGGCATCATCATAATATGGTGGGAGGAGTCATTTGGTGAGT
>BPUM01001366.1:0-27595 GCA_020521455.1 Prunus kanzakura | reverse complement strand
TCGACCTCCAGTCACGACGATTAATAAAAAAATTTTCCCTTTCATACAGGTGATTAATAAACAAGTCATTGAATTTATTTATTTTTAAATAAAAAGAGGCTTCTATGGTTTGGGGTGTTTTGGAATTATCGAAAAGTGAAAATGGTATTTTTGAAAGGCTAGGAAAAAAGGAATGAGAATCGAATTAACTACTCCCCCCTACTTGATCTGATTTCCTGGTTTTGAGGGGATGTGATTATGGATTTTGAGATGGGGCCCACACATTTTTTCATTCCAGATTACAAGTAAACGAGGGGGAAGTCATGAATGGAAATCATTCTCTTTCTTCCCATAACCCATTATTGATAAGTAAATCATTCACTTTCTAAGTTCCCCAATATATAGCTTCCCCCATTTCAGAAAAAAAAAAAAAAAAAAAAAAGGATGCCATAAAGACTTGTAAAATTCTACAGAATATGGACCCTTAGATTGGACATGGGCTAATTTATGCTCTGTTACCTTTGATTGTATTCCTATTTTTATCGTTCTCTGCATTCTCAAGAATTGCAATTGACTGATGCAATTGGGTTGAAGTTGCCATTACTCAGCCACTGTCTAGCAATTGCATTTTGAGTACAATTGCTGCATTACTGGAGCATAGAAACAAGGAATTTGGTTTCCCAAGTGCACATAGGAATTTTGCTAAGCAGTCAGCTGGCTTTTTTTTTGGGTAGTGGATTGAAAAGGAACAGCTTAAGGATATCGAACATGTTTCCAGGCATTGGTTTCTTCCGAGTTCCCAGAACATGTATTTCTATTTCTGCTGTTGTTATGTAGGCTTCAAATCTTGATTGTAGTGTACTGCCATTTTTGTTATACAAGTATGAGATTTAACTAAAATCATGTTTATGACAAATATAAATAATCATAAAATCTATGATCTGTTTTCTTTCCCTGCCATTTATTCCTGGGAATAAACTGAAAATTCGTTTTTGCTCCTTCATGTTCTGTTCAGTGGTTTCCTTTCTTCCCCAAACTCCTCACCTTTGACGGAAGCAAAAGGCTTATCGATTTCCCAATTATGCCCTATTACTCTGATCATTGTCACCACAACGTTGATCGTGATTCGTCTGCTCTACGTTTTGGACAGAACCGGCAAACCCCTCAAACCCCAGAAGCTCGAAAGACTCAGCTCTACAACAACTCCTGAGTACCCTCATCTCGTTTTAGGCTCAGGGAGTCACACTGCAGAGATGATCAACCTACTATCTGTGCTGCAAAAAGACAGATTTTCCCCCAGGTTCTACATTGCTGCTGTTACTGACAGCTTGAACCTCCAGAAAGTGACTTCAAGCTCACAGTTCATGCAGGTGACAGGTCTATCGAAGTAGGGAAGTGGGTCAGTCTTATATCACCTTTGTTTGGACTACCTCGGTTGCTTTGGCTCATGCGCTTTGGCTTATGCTCAGAATCAGACCCCATGTGGTAATTTTATTTTTTTGTTTCCTTCTTCCCGATTCATTTCTATTGATATGTGACTTTGGAAATTTTAAAATCAAATCATTCACATTCAATTTTTTTTTTGTTGAATCAGAGATTCTATGCAACGGGCCTGGGACTTGTATTCCACTGTGTCTCTGTGTAACTGCCTTCTTATTTAAGGTTTGGATGCAACTCTTTTAGACCATTTTTGCTTTTGTTTTTTTATTTTTTCTCTGTTTTCTCTCTTGGGTTATTGTCATTTAATACTGTTATGTGATGAATTTGGAAACTTTTATTGGAATTATGCAGGTTATGAGGATTAGATGGACATCTGTGTTTTATGTTGAAAGCATAGCAAGTGTGCGCAGGCTCTCCTTAAGTGGTTTGCTTCTTTATAAGTTACGCATTGCTGATCAGCTTTTTGTCCAATGGCCCCAGCTACAAAGAAATTATCCTCGAGCTCACTATGTTGGTTGCCTCATGTAATTGGTTCACTTCTGCTGCTGCTATGGGTACTCTTTAGTTAACCTCCAAGTTTTTGCAATGTGATGTTCATTTCTCAAGTTTCAACTCTTGTTTCTTTCACCCATAGTTGCCAATATTGTTGTACTTCTTACTGAGTGAGGGGAAGTGTGCTCTGATCCCGCCAATGAACCTGATGTAAATTTCATTGCTTAATCAATTTGAATACTTTTTGGAGAATGTCTGATCAAAAGCTATGCACAGCTAAATTAAACTTTGCTCATTTTCTCATTGCCCATTTTCTCTTTAGTAATCAATGCATTGAGAGCAGGCAAGAGTAGTTCAATTGATCCTACGAAGCATCAAAAGAACTGGAACAATGGGAATCCATATAAATCTCACTCGACTGGAGTTTTTGATACTGTTGGGGGCTAATGCGTACTTGCACCTTCAGGAATATGGCTGAGTGGTTATGGTGAATCAAGTCAAGCAAGGAGGAGCTTAATGGCACTTTAGGTAGCTTTCTCTATTTTTTCTCTTTTCAAGAAACTTTTTGGTTTTTAATGTCATAGCTGTAAAAATCAAAGTCAGTAAATAGGATGACCTCCCCTGCTCAAACTCTCCTCCATCTCTCTTTAAACCTTGCCATTCTTCACTGATGAGAAGTCCCACTAGAGTAGCACAGTTTGCTGTTAGCGACTGATAGATTATCATTTCTAAGACAGATAGAAATGTTTGCGATTTTAGAACCTTTGCGAAGGAGAACTGTGTGAGGGAAAACATCGAACTGTACCCAGCAGATGCGGCAACCGTGCAAGTGACTCTGACTGTATACTTCTCCTGGGAGATTCCAATGAGGTTTACCGAGTTGGGGTGAAACACAAGCAGATTGAAAGAGATGGTGAGAAGGACTAAGGAGTCTATACAAGGAGTGAACTTTTGTGAATTAAGACATATGGAGAAGAAAGCATTGAAGGCGCCAACTGGGATGCACAAACGAGTGAGAAGGTAGAAAATGGAAGGCACAAGACACCAATAGAATAAAACAAGCTCTCTGCTGCTAATGGTAAGGAATTAAAAGATTGGGAACCCTATGAATTGCACTAGAGTTGCCACCATTATGCTTTTTCCACCTTTGTTACAGTACAGTCGTCCCAAGAATATAGCTGCTGATTGGCTAGAGAGGACAAAGAGTGTAAAATCTCTGAGCTGAGAAATTGTTGCTTGGTGGGTGAAACACACATTTGAATTACTATGGTTCATCAATAAATTCACCATTTCCTTTAGCATCATATGAATAGTCAAGGTTTTTTCTTCATTTCTTTTCAGCATATGAGTTAGTGTTGTCTACAGCTTTCTATTGCATGCACTCAAACATACAGTAAGAAGAGTATGGGCTACAGTTCTAGGGTTTAAAAGGAAAACAATCCATGTAGAGAAGCCATAAAAGAAAATGAGAACCAGAAAATCTTTGTGCAAATATAGAAGAGATATTTAGTCATATACCCATTCTTAGCACTAATAATATAGATAAATCCTACACCATTTAATTTCTATAAACAAACCCAATAAAAACTCAAAAAATGACAGATTGCCCTATTGAATTTAATTTTGACTATTAAATTACTTTGATTCCCAATTGATCCTTTTGGGTTTTTTTTTTAATGAGGTTTTGGGGTTGGGTTTGTTTTAAGAAATCAATGGCAGTTTTGTAATTTAAAAAAAGTTAAAAGCTTTTTTATTATGTTGTAAATGGATTTTGGGTGTGTTTCTAAAGTCCATTTCATATAAGGTTTTTTTTTATAAAAAAATAATAATAATTTGGGCTCCTATATTGGGTATAATTGTGAATCTCCTACTAGAACTAGCACAACAGGCAAACCCATAGCACTTACGGCACTGGAGAAGAGGGAAGAGGCCTCCAAAATCAAGCCTATTGCGCCAATAGAAAAGAACTACCATGTCATAGCTATCCATACCAAATTCATAACATAGGATACGTTACGTACCCTCCCTAATTTGTGCATCTCAATCTCTTTCTTCAAATCCTTCTTGGGTGGCCTGAGGAACAGAAAAAAAAAGGTTTCAATTAAATTCATAATCAGTTGTGAATTGCCACATCACTGTATAAAGGTGTTCCATCTAATTTAGCACCCTAGTATTCACCTTCTCAGCCAATTTTTGTTTCTCATTAAGCAACATCATGCAAAAATGATCGATCCATCATTACTTAATACTAATAGACAGATTGGCGAAGTTACGAAAATGATACTTCAATGAGAATTTGTGTATGAAAACGTCAAGATAAAAATTTTAGGTAGTAGGTATTGAAACTTGGTACGTGAGTTTCCGTCAAAAAATTTGTTAGTTTGTTGATCTGGAGCCAATATATCTATTATAGTGCCATGTGAAATAAAAATAAAAATCAATAGAATTTTTTTATGGAAACTCACGACATAGACTACTTGCAAACACACACATATTAATCTTGAGAATCACGATTGACACAAACAAAACAAAAAGTGTGCAACTTTATAGTTTTGTAAACCTCATGAACATTTTGTTTTAGAAATCCTTTAGATCAATTTGATTTGACTGAATGATTTTATGCCCCCCTAGTAACCAAAGAATAAGAAACATATTTAAGTAAGGGACTTGTAACTCAAGTGGTTAAGAGTATTTATCCCTGCACCTGAGGTATTAGATTAGATTTCCTCATCCCCCATTATCTCCTATCTCAAAATAAGAAAAATATCAAAAAGATAGAAAACAAAGGCTTGTCTAGCTAGTCTTGGAGGATAGTGAAGAACGCCAAGTGGCCCAAGCCCCACGCTATGAAGGAAGGAAAGAAAGACAGATGGCGATTAATGAGTTTTAGAGAAGACACCTTGTTAGCTAGCTAATTAGTCAACATCCAGTAGTGTAGTGTAGGTGACCAACACATGCTTGTGCGCTTGTGCCCTACTAACCCTTCTTTTACTAACCTCCAAGCCATTTCTACGTACGTACATCAGAACGTACACAACCAAACAAAACGAAAACCAAAAGAAAGAAGCTCACCCATGACTTCAACCTCTGCCTAACAACCGAACACATCTGATGATTAAGACTTTGTATAAATCAAAGATGGAACCTGCTCAATAACTATTAAGGCAGCGTGCTCGGCTGTCTCCAAATTCATCCAATTTCTTGTACAGTAGAGTACGGTAGTTACACCATTATGAAATGAACTGTGTGACCCGTGCATCGTCTCCCTTTCACACAATGGCTGGTCTATGCTATGAACTGTGGTGTGGTTGGGTCCACAGAGACAATTAACTGGTGTGCTGTTATAATTTGGGTAGGGTATATGTATGTACGTACATACATACGTGAAGCCACCTTGTCGTATAATTAATTTCTTTGTCCTACGTCTCTTGTGGCATCACTACCTCTCCCAAACCAAGGCAACTTTTTTGAGATTGAGAAATGGGATTAGCCTTTTAAATTAAGTAGTACATACTTATATATATAGAGAGAGATTTCATTGAGGTATCTCTAAAATAAGCTTATTTGAGGGATATTCTTATAGGGTTCACTCCGTATTATATTTTACTAATCCAAACCGTCTATTATGTAAATACTCATTCAAATATCATCTCTACAAAAAACTCACTTGAATCTGATATCATTTGACCACTCAATTAAATTATTGAAATTTTAATACTTTCTTGAAGCATCGTGTTCATTGATTTCATAAGACACAATTGGATATCAAAACGGTTTCCAATTTGTCTAATTTTTTGCAAGGATGATATATAAATGTAGACTTAAGAAATAGATGATTTCGATAGTTGAAACAATATTGGTATGGGACCCAAAGAGTGTCCCTCAAATAATATTTGAGGAATCCCTCAATAGAGAAGGATTATATATATATATATATATTAATGCATTGGTGTTGCATCGTTCTAGGCTTGCACCAAGTTATATAAATAAAGAAAAAGGTCTCATTTGATCGTTATTGGTTGCATTATTTTGCACCAAATTATATATAAAAAGAGAAGAAAGGTCTCATTTGGTTATCTATCAAAAGAAATTGATCGAACCCTGTCCTATATTACTAAATCAATGATTAGGTACGTCAACTGATGAATTCTATAAGCAAAGAAAAAAAAATTAAATTAATTTGGTACATGGATTTTATGTTTCACTTATGTTTTCCTAGTTGTTTTGAACTATGTGTGTCACATGACTTCGGTTAATCCTCTAGGCCTTGGAGTCATGGACCATACATGGCCCATACCCAATGCTTTCGATTTATATGCCACTTGCGAAGTCATCTTGAAAGTAACAAAGTTCAGTTCTCATAAATGCACAAATATATCGTAGCGTTTATTATTTTATATAGTTATTTTTTCATTCAAATGTCCGTGCATTATTATTGTGTGGATGTCATTGTAAACAAAGAGGAAAGCAAGAAGGGATAGTAGAAAATACATGGCGCCGCACGGTAATAACATCCGGATGTCCGCATTGGAGAATTTGTATATATATATATAACTTTGCTCCCATTCGTGTGACAACTTTTCTTTTCTTTTCTTTTCTTAATCACGCATAAAAAGAATTTTTTAAATTTATTGTGTGTTTTTTTTTCCTCATAAATTTATTGTGTGTTAGAAGATGATTTTTCTTAATCACACGTTATAAAAGTTATTTTAGTTTATTTTTAGTTTATCTTTTAGCTTATATGTCGCTCTCTTTATTTTTTTTTCCAGGGATATTTTTGTCATCATGATTTTTAATGAAGCAGCATGAAAACACGATCAAAGATAAACTACCCATTATCTTTTTTAATTCTAAAATAAATTAAATTTTAAAAAAAAAAAAATCCTCTCGCAGGCGCGGAAGCGCATGCAGAGAGGCTAGTGATTTTTAAAGTTCTAGTATATTCCTAAACTTAATTAACAAAAAAAAAAAAAAAAATCCTAAACTTATACAAAGAAATAATCTGATTTGAAAAATAATATCCTAATAGACAACCTATTCTAAAATGTAAATATTAATATTCTAAAAAATCTTTCTGTGTTTCAAAGTTAATCAAATAACCCGAAAATTTCAACCATACACATTTCTCCCATATTAACACCATATTTCTTACTTGAGTACAACTTTCTTTCATATGTGCTATCTTGCACATTTTAAATCGAGTTATTGTATTTATTTTTCTTACTTTCAAATAGTGAATTGACCCATATTTTATCTTTACCCGACATCATAAAATATAATCGGAGAGTTTTAGGCGCATTCCAAATGAAGTGATGCGCACCTGGATTGGATTGGATGCAAAATTAATGATTCATATTATTTAGGGTATACTAGTGATTTGCCCTCTAAACTTGTACCTAATTTTCAATTAACCCCCTATCCTTTTTTTTTAAGAAAATTAAGGATATTAAACTTTTTTTTTTTGCCAATTTCCCCCCTCCGTTTAAATCCACAACATTTCATCCAATTTGCCATTAAAAATGAGGGCAAAATGGTCATTTTGTACATTGAAAATAAATATAAAATTAAAATTAAATTTAAAAACAGAAAATAAATAAAATTAAAAACAGAAATACTCTCTCTGTCTCTAAACCCAGCTTTTCTCTCTCTACACCCAGCGATGTTCTCCGGCAGCACCTCAAGCTGAAGGTCACAAAGATCCTCCATCTCACCTTTCCGCTCCCGGAATCCTACAGGGTCCACAAAGCCCCCTATGACGTTGTCTCAGCCGACCACCCATTCTTCTTCCACGACGTCGTCTCGGCCCACCCCGTCCAAGCCCTCTCTGTCTCCACCCTCTTCCTCCACCAGCCCAAACCCATCGTCCCTGCCCGATGTCTCCAAGTCCAAGGAAAATGTCACTGTCACCGTCAGGTTTAGTCCCCTTAGGTACTGCTTCTTCTACAATTGGGCTGTTGTGATAGGGTTGATGTGCTGTGCTAGAGGACCTCTGAAGTGGAATTGGGTTGAGCAGCTTCCACTCAATTTTTTGACTTTGTATCATCAGCCTTATTGTGTCAAGATGCCCTTACAGTTAAAAAAAAAAAATGCAAATCAAATAAGACAGGAAACAATAACCTCATAAGGTCAAAGACCTAAAATATGCCGCATTCTAAATTCCACCTCTGCCACAAACACCTAATTTGGTTGCAGCAGCACAGTTTCTTTTCTTCTTCCTTCCTTGTTTCTTTTTTTTTCTTTCTTTCTTCGTCTTCTCTCATTCCTCTTTTCTTCTTCCTCTTCTCAACTTAGATTTCGCTCTTTCTCTAATTATCTGTCCTTGTCTCTCTCTCCCTCCCTCCCTCCCGATCTCTCTCTATTTCCCTGATCAAAGTCGCAGATCTGGGTCTGGAAAATAGGGAGCTGGGCTGGTTGGGTTTTGGGTTGAGATGGTAGCTTTGAGGGATTGACCTGGGGGAGAAAAAGGGAGGGGGGTGCGTGAGATTTTTTTTCTTTAGTGTATTTTTTTTTTTTGGTTGTCAATTTTCCTCTTTTTCTTTAATTTTTTAAAATGATTTAACTGAAAATTGGATGAAATGTTGAGGGTTTAGACAGTAAGGGGGAAATTGGAGATTAAAAAAAGTTCATATTCTTAATTTTCTAAAAAAAAAGGATAGGGGGTTAATTGAAAAGCGAGATACAAGTTCAGGGGGCAAATCACTAGTATACCCTATTATTTATCAAGTTGAAAATCGTAGTACATTGTTATATATTTAAATAATTTGTCTCCGTCCACGAGCATCCACAATCATGCTCTCTATTTTTTAGTCAAATTTTAGAAAAACATATAAAAAATATTTTAGGAGCTCGTTATAAAATTTAAACTTCAATCACGCTCTCAAGTTTAGGGAGTCATAAATGCTATAACTCATTTTTAATTGGTCCATCTCTATTAAAAAATAATATAAAAAATAGTTAGTATTAATTAAAGGTTTGAAATACTCATTAAATAAAACAACATTAAATTATAGGGAGCCACTAGGAATTCTTTCTCTCTCCTAAGATTTAAGAGCTCCTAGAGGTCTCCCTATTTTAAGAGGTGGATAGGGAGTATGGTTGGAGTTGTAATTTTCCAATTCCTCCCTAAAATTTGTCTAAGGAGCTGGTATAGGTAACTCATGATACACTTTTTAGTGATTATAAGTAACTCATGATAAAATTAACAAGAAAAAAATGAAAGCAAACAAATGATTTCATAGTCAAATTTTTATCAGTTTCATAAAATAACTACATTTATTGACAACTTTGCTGACCCTCACAACAATGTAGTCAGTAAACGTGATACAAATAGCTACACACCACATTTTTCTGCACTTTTTTTAGGTTACATTGGGAGCAATCGAACTCATTAACTCATCTTAATTCTAACATATTTCTTCACTCTTCCTAAACACTTGAGCTAACTTCAAAAAACTAAGGGCCCATTTGATAACAATTTCAATTTTAGCTTTTAGTTTTCATTTTTTGTGCTAGACTATAGAGGAAAAAGAGAGAGAATGGAAGTGCGAATGAGAGTGGAGATAGGATTGACAGGGAAGATGAGGGGGGAAGATGGGAGAGATGAGTAATAAAAGTGAAAAAAAAAACAAAAAACTGAAATCTATTTGAAACTGTTTTCACTTTCAAGTTTTAGTTTTCACTTTTGTTACTCTTCCGTCCCATCCTCCCCTCTCATCCTCTCTCTCTCTCTCAATCTCATCCTCACTCCCATTCTCACTATCATTTTCCTCTATACTCTAGCATGAAAAATTAAAAATTAAAAATAAAAACTAATATTGAAATGATTATTAAATGGGCCTTAATTAACTCATTTTGTACTTATATGTTTCTCGGAATTTTTTGCATTAAGGTCTCTATCTTCATTTTTAATTCCCAAGATAATCAAATGTTCAAATGTATCTGCAAATTGGGGACAAAACACAGGGCCACCAAGTACACCACCACCAGGTCCATCCCACGTGATTCCATTGCCTTATCCGAAAATAATAGAAGTTCCACCATGGATTGTTCTTCTTGCATTCCTTGATGGAACTATGTTTAAAAGTATGTTTGGGAGTGGTTCTAAAATGGTTAAAAATGCTTTTTGATAACTAGAAGCGCTTATAACAGCATTTGATAGAAAAATTAGAACTCATATTATTTTCTTCCCAATAATAGAAAAAGTCTTGGCTTTAAATCTCCATTCCCAGTAATAAAAGAAACCTTGATTTAATTAGCAATGTTTATATATACATTTATATATCATACAGAACTCTCATATGAGAAAATTGTTAACGATAGTAAGGGTTGCTCTTTCGTTATATGAGGAGAACAAATGGGTTAGGGTTTCTATCAAGTTTCTCACCAACTTTCACTACTACATTTTAGCCCTTGCGCGACGGTTTTTTTGCGCGACGGAGGCTAATTCGTCCCACGAGAAGGTTTTGCGCGACGGATTACATAAAGCGTAGCGCAATAATGTGCGACAAAATTAATCGTCGCGCAAATACATTTTGCGCGACAGAAATAAAGAGCGTCGCATAAAGTAGCTGCGAAAACGCGCGGAAAAATTTATTTGGCGGTAAACTTTGCGCGACAGTATTGATCGTCGCGTCAAGGTAGTTTGCGCGACTAGTTAAACCATTCGTCGCGCAAAAAAAAGGCGCCAAGAATGGAGCACTGTCGATAGCATTTCGCGCCAAAAAATTGCGCGACAGAAGATTGCGCGACAGAACTTTCGTCGCACATTGTATGGGCGACGAATTATTAAGCGACGGATAGAAGTACATCGTCGCGCAAAAAAAATGATGTCGGCAGTACCTTTGCGCGACTGGGAAATAACGTTTGCGCGACGGTGACGTTTTTTTGCGCGACAGACTTTTGAACTAATTTTTTGTCGCGCAAAAGGTGTAATCTTGCGCGACGATAATCTACTCCGTCGCGCAAACTCGTCGTCTATACTAAGCTGAACACGTCCATGGCAGAGGCAAACTGCAAAAAAAATTGCAGTTTGCCTCTGCTGTTCCTGCGTCTTTCTCAAGAGATTTCGAGCCACAAAACTCGTTATTTTCATTTCGTTTATGAGTTGAGCTACTTCTGCCTCCGATACGGTCTTTGGGTATGCATTTTTTATCGTTAGTGTAAAAATTTTACTGTAAATTCATTCTAACACCATTTATTTCTTTGTATATAGGAATATTATATGTGATTAGCGATTGGAGGAGAACGATTTAGAAGGTATTTTCGTTGTTTTATAATATAAAATTTATTACATTATATTTATATTGATTTATGAAATTATGTTTATAATATGTTGTTAAATTATGAATGTACGTTAATGTACGAAGTTAATTGAAATTAACTTTGTACATTTTTTTTTTTGTAAAGCTTAGTTCCCGTTCGAGGTTAGTTGGACCGCGCATGGGTGGGTAATCCACGACTAACGGTCCAATTAATTCTTGAATTGTCCCATATTTTGGACAGTTTGGAAATGCATAGTCATGTCACGTAGTTTACAGCTACAGGATTAGGTTTCGATTGTGGAGATTTCGGTGTCGTCTCGGTACGTTCTTCGGGTGGTACGTAGATATTTTATATCTACGGTACACCTCAAGAACTGTACCGAGATGCTGCCGAAATTTATCCACGTCGAAATCTAATCTCATGTAGCTGTAAATTACATGACATGGCTATGCATTTCCGAATGGGATAGGGCCCTTACCGGAGGCATAAGGAAAGATTTTGTACGAATACAACATGATTGTTGTGTTGTGATTGTGGTTCCAGGAAAGATGAGCAGGAGGTGGATACAGAACCGGAATAGGTGCGCAGGCGAATACTTGGATGGAATCGAGGATTTTATTGACTTTGCACGGACACACAACCCAGGTGCAACTAGAATCCGGTGTCCTTGCAGGAGGTGTAACAACATGTTGTGGGAGACAATTGAACATGTTCGATTTCATTTAGTAAGAAATGGAATGATTGAGACATACAGCACTTGGAACCATCACGGGGAACAAGTAGACATCGCTTCGTCTTCAGGGGCCACAAGAATGGACAATGTTGAACCTATTGTGGATCCTAATGAACAAGTCAGGGATATTATACATGATGCTTTTCCATTTGCATCGACCAGCAGCACTCAGGAAGGAGAAGATGATGTGCCTACACCAATGGACAGTGCAGAGTTCGAACAGTATGAAAACCTGTTAAGAAATGCCAACCAGGAGTTATACCCGGGGTGCGAGAGCTTTTCCGTTCTGACGGCGATTGTGGAGCTAATGCACGGGAAAATAAAGTATCGTATGTCGAACTTGTGTTTCGATTACTTTTTGGGGGTTTTCAAGAAAATGCTTCCAACAGACAATTGTTTGCCGAAAGATCACAGACAGGCACAGAAGATGTTGAGTGGTCTTGGACTTGGGTTATGAAAAGATCCACGCTTGCAAAAATAATTGCATGTTATTCTATAAAGAGTATGAAACGTTGGATACATGCCCTATATGCAATGAATCGAGGTTCAAACAGACATCTCAGAATAGAATGAGTAAGATTCCACAAAAAGTCATGCGTTATCTGCCCCTGAAACCAAGGTTGCAGCGATTGTATATGTCGACGCATACTGCCACAGACATGAGATGGCATAAGGAAAAACGGGTAGACGACGATGTGATGCGGCATCCTGCAGATGGGGAGGCATGGAAAGATTTCGATCGAACGTTCCCCGAGTTTGCTGCTGATCCCCGAAATGTGAGGTTGGGACTTGCGACTGACGGATTCAATCCGTACGGGGTTCTAAACCAACACCACAGCACTTGGCCAATTTTCGTATTTCCATATAATTTGCCCCCTTGGAAATGCATGAGAAAAGAGTACATGATGATGACTATTTTGATAACTGAGGATCCTGGCAGGTCAATCGATGTGTACTTAAGGCCGTTGGTTGATGAGCTCAAAGATTTATGGACAAACGGGGTGCGCACGTACGATAAATCTACTAGGAAGATGTTCACTTTGCGGGCGGCAGTTATGTGGACTGTGAATGATTTTCCCGCATATGCAATGGTTTCGGGGTGGAGCACAAAGGGTTATATGGCATGCCCTGTATGCAAGGAAGATGTAACTTCCGGTTGGCACGCTGGAAAAGTGTGTTACCTTGGGCATCGAAGATGGTTGCCATGGGACCACGAGTGGCGGGAGAAGGATATAGAGTTCGACGGAAACAAAGAGCGTCGCGCAAAACCTAGAGAATGGTCCGGTGATCAGATCTTGGAACAGCTTAACCATTTGGATTTTGCTCCGTTCGGGAAAACAGTTAGTCGGACCAGACCTGCTACACATATGAACTGGACGCACAAGTCTATGTTTTTTGAGCTCCCATATTGGTCGAAACTAAAATTGAGGCACAATCTCGACGTTATGCATGTTGAGAAAAATGTGTTTGACACATTGATGGGAACGATTCTAGATATCAAGGGCAAGACAAAGGACACTCCGAAAGCGCGTCTTGATTTGGAAAGAATGGGCATACGAAAGGGTTTATGGCTGAAAAGGGGCAGTGATAAAGCTATACGGGATCTTGCATTTTTTTCCATGAAACCGAATGACAACAAAGAGTTTCTACAGTTCGTATCGTCTGTAAAGTTTCCTGACGGGTATGCTTCTAATATCGCACGTTGCGTGAGGGTTGACGGGGGTAAATTTACTGGACTCAAGAGTCACGACTGCCATGTGTTTATGCAACGCTTACTTCCTGTGGGGATTCGACACCTATTGCCGGAAGATGTAGTCAAGCCAATCATATTGTTGTCCAGATTTTTTTCCCAACTGACGGCAAAAACGTTGCGAAAGACAGACATTGATCAGTTGCGCCAAGACATTGTCCAAGTCTTATGCAAGTTTGAGATGATATTCCCTCCGGCTTTCTTCACGAGTATGATTCACGTGATGGTTCACTTGCCAGAAGAGGCATTGCTTGCTGGTCCAGTCAACTATCGCTGGATGTATCCAATAGAAAGGTATATAATAATCATCATTTGTGTATGCATCATTATCTCATGCTTACTACTTGCTAATTTCGTTTTATTTTGGCAGGCTACTCGGAGAGCTGAAAAAAAGCGTACGCAACAGAGCGAAGCCCGAAGGATCAATTGTAGAGGCTTGGGTTCAATATGAGGCGCTTACTTTCTGTGGAATGTATTTAAAGGATGTGGACACGGCTTTCAATCGACCTCAGCGCAATAATGACGGAGGTCTGAGAAATGAGCAACTTTCTGTTTTTGCCCAAAGCGCACGACCCTTTGGAGATCATGTACGAGGAGAATCGTTTTCCAGAAATGACATGGAGGTAGCTCATTGGTTCGTATTGAACAATTGTGATGAGATATTGGCATACTTAGATGAACATGAAGAGATGATGAAGCGAGAACATCCATCACATTTGTATTCCAAGAAACACCGTGAATTGTTTCCACAATGGTTTTTGGAATATGTAAGTTATAAGTGTTTTCTAATTCATATATATATTATGCTATTACATTTTTCCAAACTAACCTATGAATGTTTTTTTTTTTTATAATATTAGGTGAATAAGTTGAAATCAGAGAATTCCCCCACTTACAGTGAAGAGTTATATAACTTGGCATTCGGCCCACTCCGAGCAGAATTGTTCTCAGGTTGCCATGTTAACGGCGTCAAGTTTTTAGGTAATGCACGAGATGACAAGTTGTGTACGCAAAACAGCGGTGTCCATGTTCCAGGTGGAGGCGAAAGTACAGACATTGATTTCTATGGCAAACTCACAAATGTCGTGCAATTGCTTTACAAAGACCGATACCAAGTGATCATGTTTAAGTGTCGATGGTTTGATACGAACCCAAATAGGCAGGGAAGTATTAAAATCGATCATGGGTTACTATCTGTGAACATGAGCAGAACTTGGTATGATGACGACCCTTACATTTTGGCAAACATGGCAAAACAAGTTGTGTATCTAAATGACCCTAAAGCGGGGAACGATTGGAAAGTTGTTCAGCAAATGGATCAGAGGAACGTGTATGCTATACCAGAACTAGACCCATCGGACAACGACGTCGACGTCGTTGACCAACGTTTAGACTCTTCCATGGAAAATGATGCACATACACTTCTCGATACAAATGTTGTTCAAGAACCATTTCAGATTGACGGAGTGTCTTCAAGAGAAATACCGATTCAGTCAATTACAATTGACCTCGGTGATCTTCCGCGATACGATCCAACCATGGGGGACAACAACGACGATGATGTACTTATGGAGGAGGAGGAGGAGGAGGAGGAGGAGGATGAGGAGGAGGAAGAGGATTGGGAGACGGATAGTCATGATAGTGATGATAACGAAGGTTATTATAGTTCATCTGATGAATAATGTAATTTATTTGTAATTTAATGAAATGTACATGTTTTCTCTTTGTGTCAGTAACTTTTCCTAATTAACGTCATATATTTGCATAGAGTTTTGTAACAAGACGAATGAATAAAGCTACGACAAAATACAAATATAGTATGACAATTATATGACGACCCTTATAAATATATGCTTTATCACGTCCCCTAAAACAAGTTATGATCATCTTTGCTTATATAGTAAATACAAATATAGTATCAACAAATATTTACACTAAATATCAATTTAATTTTTAAAAATAAAAACAACATTTTGCGCGACGAATTAATATAACGGCGTCGCCCAAACATCTTTGCGCGACGATTATATCCGTCTCGCACGAATAATGGTCTAAAAAAATCTACAAGTGTCCGGGTATAGTTTCGAAGTGTCTTGCGCGACGGAGTAATACTGCGTCGTTTTTTTAACCGTTGCGCGACGATACTCTTCGTCTCGCAAGGTTAATTTTCCCAAAAAAACACAAGTGTCAGGAAAAAAATTTAAAACTGATATTTGCGCGACGAACAAATATAATGGCGTCGCCCAAACACCTTTGCGCGACGATTATATCCGTCTCGCAAGAATAATGGTCTAAAAAAATTTACAAGTGTCCGGGAATAGTTTCGAAGTGGCTTGCGCGACGGAGTAACACCTGCCTCGTCATTTAAACCTTTGCGCGACGGTATTTTTCGTCTCGCAAGGTTAATTTTCCCAAAAAAACAAGTGTCGGGAAAAATTTTTAAACTGATCTTTGCGCGACGGAAAATTTCTGTCGTGCAATCTTTTTACAGGCGAAACATTTCCTTCGTCGCGTAAACAAATTTAATTTTTTTAAAAATACTTGTTTTCATGACACTTAGGAATTTTAACTCAGTATGCACTAGTATAAATAATTTGAAATGAAGATCAAACTCTGTCATTGGATACATATAGGGTGAAGGAGTGTATCCGTAAAAAATCTTCGAAATCGGGGTAAAATTTACCGTTAAATCGTGATTTTTCCTTTATAACCGTTGAAAACTTTTCTCCCGTTACGCAATCTATATACCTTTTTTTTTTTCGATTTTCGGCGTATACGATCTTTAAGTAGAAACAAACAAGTGTGACGGCTGGATCGATAAAAAAAGTTTTCTATAATGCGTATATGATTCACACAATATAGCCACTAACTATTAAAAGTTTATATATAAACTTGTTAAGTATAACATAAGATTTTGTGATATCCACTAGTGTAAATAATTTCAAATGAAGATCAAATACTGTCATTGGATTCATGTTGGGTGAAGGATTGTATCCGTAAAAAATTATCGAAATCAGAGTAAAATTGACCGTTAAATCGTGATTTTTCCATTATAACCGTCGAAAACTTTTGTCCCGTTACTTGATCTCTATACGTTTTTTTTTCCCCATTTTTGGTGTATACGATCTCTAAGTATAAGCAAATACGTTTGACGGTTGGATCGTTGAAACTAGTTTCGTAGAATGTGTATGCTATCAAAACAATCTGTTTCAAATTTTATACAAGAACTTGCGCGACGAAGGAACTGACGTCGCGCAAAACGAGTATATGCGATGAATAAAAATTTATTCGTCGCGCAAGGTGATGATGTCGTTTAGGGTTTTACGTGATAGGTCAGGGTTCAGGGTTCAGGGTCTAGGGTTTAGGGTTTAGGGTTTAGGGTTTAGGGTATGATGTTTACGCGACGTAAGAATTTGTTCCCGTCGCGTAAGGTCGGTGAAAATTTTGGCGGTTTAATTGCCGCTACTGCAACGACTTTGCGCGACGATGTAAACGTTGTTCCGTAGCGCAAAATTAATATTTTCAATTTTGCGCGAAAATTTTAATCGAAAACGCACCGTTTAGACACTTTACTGATTTGCGCGACGAAGTTAGTATGTTTCGTCGCGCAAAGATCTGATAATAATTCGACAATTTCAGACCTTCTGGTTCATTCTCGCCGCCGCTCTCTCTTCTCTCTCTCTCTCCTCCGGCCACCACCTCAACTCTCCACATTAACGACCGGGCGATCACCGCCAACGAACTCAGACCTTTCCGAGGCGCCGCCGCAGCTTGATTGGGTTCGAGAAACCGGCGGGAATTTATCCGGTTTTGGGCGAATATCTCCGGCTTCGTTCTCCCTCCTCTGGCCTCCAAATCTGACGAGTGAGGTATGGTTTTCCCCCTATTTTTTGTTATCTAGCTGATGGTTGGGTAGGATTTGTGAAATTTGTTGTGTACGTTGTCTAATTTTGTAACTAAGATTTTGGCCGGATTTCGGGATGAAATTCCGGCCACTTCCGGCCATTTTTTGGCCTATGTCCGAGAACAAAACTGCCTCTATTCGATGTCCTGAACCTAGGGTAGGAAGATTGGCCCTTCATTTTGAGATTTTTCCGGCGATCGTTATCGCTTTTTCACATCCAAGCGCTGCTGCCGCGTGTGGCAGCGCTATGGAACTGTAGCAAAATCACATTGTGTTCAGCAATGCGATCCCCTAGTTGTCATGAGCGTGTAGGTGTGTTCGGTTTCCAATTTGGATACCGTTTCAGCCTCGAATGGATTTCGCCTATTGTACGATTTAACGGTTTGATTTGTTCGGACCATTGGATGAAACTCAAACTCACGTATGATGTGCCTTGTATGTCTAGGATCGTATAGGATTCAACGGATTGTGGATTGGAGTCCCGGATACTCCGAAATCGCAAACCGTACACCAACATATATGCGTTAATTAAATTTGTAATATTGTTAAAATATGCTTACTTTATATATTGGTAAATTTGATTTATTTGTATGTTTGTTAGCTTAGTATATATAATGACCCTAAATTGGAATAATTTTTATGTTTTATAATTAATGAAGAATGTTTTATATTTTTGTTATATTTTATTTGTTTTATTTGTTATATTTGTTATATTTGTTATTAGACGTTGACTATATTTTAAATGAAATGAAATAAATGTTATATTTGTTATTAGATTGTTGTATTCCAGTAACTATTGTTTTTAAACTTTGGTGCTTGTTTTTATTGCAAGATGTCTAACCTAATCAGCAGAAGTCATAAGCCGGTGCAACCTTCACGTAGCTTGCCTCCCCCGACTATGATGTCACCTCCCTCTTGCCGACCACAGCTGCCCGACTTGCCAGTGGGTCCCAGTGCCCCCCATGTGCCGGCGTCATCAGAGTCATCAGTGGCGCAACCTATGAGCGCCAGGCGGCGTCATCGCCTTTCCAGCACCACCGACGCCACTTCGAGCGGACCAGGTAAAGATTTCCTTCAACTACAGATGTTTTCGTACCAATATTTTAGTCAAATTTGTTAACTAACATTAATTTCATATTTCTTTGCAGCTAAGAAGAACACCCGGGGACCGTGTCGCCAGTTGGCTACATCGAAGGTCACCCGGGTGAACAACTCTCGTATCAACATCAGATACGACGATCGTCATCGGGCTGCCCCAACGGCAGACCAACATAGCTCATTGGCGCACGATGTTGGTGCAGTCGTTCGGACCTATTGTCCGATGAAATGGAAGTCTTGGAAGGTCATGCCTGATGCGGTGCATAATGAGATGCATGGACACCTGTCGGTATGTATCTTACATTTTAATTGTTTTTCCTTCCAATTTTATATATTTTAAATATTTAATGTATGTAATTATTTTATTGTAGATGAACTACAATTTAGAGAATGTCAACGATGAGTTGTTGGGGTACATCAACAGACTCTTCGCTGATAGGTACAAGCAGTGGAAGAGCGACCTGCACCACCACTTTCAGGCATTTGATGATCCGCAGGCTGCTCTTCAGGAGGGTTGCCCGAAGGAGCTTGAGGGGCGGGAGGATAGTTGGCAGTGGCTCTGTGGTCATTTTCAGGAGGCTGATTATGTGGTATTTTTTATATTAAGTTCAAAATTATTACACATTTCTTACTAATGTTTATTTCATTTTTTAATATTTCATTTCAATTTCAAATAATACGTTTTAATTTTTGTATAACAGAAGATGGCTAAAGCAAATAAGGGCAATAGGGAGAAGAAGACTCTTCTCCATCATTCAGGTTCCAGGCCCTTCTCCTATAGGATGGATGCGCGACGTCGGGTAATAATAAGTCGTTTTTATTTAATTTTTAATATGTCATTAATGTTAATTTCTTTTTTTTTTGTACTAACATTTTTATACTCTTGTTCAATTTAGGAGGGGTCCAAATTCCCAGAGATTGACGTCTTCGGCGACGTTTATGTTCGACCTGGGAATGAGTTGGCGGAGTCCCTTCATGTAAGTAGTCTTTAATTTTAATGATTATTTTACGCGTTCAAGTTTCATAGTTATTATATAAATGTTTTTATTTATATTTTATGTTATGTTAAACAGACGACCATGATTGAGAAGAGCCAGTTGGTTCTTCAGGAGTCTGCCTCCCAGCTTCCTCCCGATACGCCGCTCGAGTCTGTGGCTCCTCCACAGGATGCGGGGTTTCAGATCTTGACGGACACCTTGGATCAGACTCTGGGGAGGCGGCCAGGGACATACTGTCGAGGGATGGGGAATGCCCGGCGGCGGGAACCTAGATCCCGTTCATCGTCGCAGTCAAATAGTGTTTTGACAGCAAAGGTGGCCCAGCTTGAAACCCAGATGGCCCAGATGGCTCAGATTATACAGTCCATGGCCCAGTCCGGCGTTCCCGTACCATCTTTTGTTCCCCCGTCCACCTCTGCGCATGGCCACCAAACCTCTGCCCCTGTCCCCAATGTCCAGACCTCCGAGCCGCATTTGCCAGACGAGGAAGTAGATTTAGCTTCATTGTTTAATTAGTTTTTTACTTTCTTAATTACATTTTAAATATTTCTCTTGTATATTATATACATTTATATTATGTTTTAAAAAACTATTTTCTCTTCATTACATTTCTCAATTGCAATTTGATTTAATTATAAAAATAAAATAAATCAAAATTCTTTTTTTCACATAAATTAAAAAAAAAATTAATTACTAATATTTGCGCGACGAATAAAGGACCCGTCGCGCAAATCACGTTTTAAAAAATAAAAAACCATAAAAATAAATCGTAAACGAAAATAATTCTCGGTTTGCGCGACGGAAGTATTTGTCCCCTCAAGAAAATGCGACAAACAAATATTTGTCGCGCAAGGGTTTGAGTCACGATCTTTATTCGTCGCGCAATATTTTTTGCGCGACGAAACTGTGTCGTCGCATTATGTTCTTGCAACGTCTGTTACTTTGTCGCGCAAACAGTAGTTCGACTGATTATTGTCGTCGCGCATAGTTCCTGCAACGCCTGTATTCTCGTCGCGCAAAATATTGAGCGACGGAACTGTTTGTCGTCCCTGAACTATTGGCGCAACGAAGGGTTATGCGCGACGGTATTTTATAGTTTTGTCGCGCGAAGGCTTTCGTGACGGTATTTGCGCGACTGATTTTGCGCGACGATATATCTGTCGCTCTATTGTTTGCGCGACAGATTTGTTCTTTGCGCGACCTATTTTGTATTCGTCGCGCAAACGCTAAAATGTAGTAGTGTTTCCACATCGTCTCTCTCAAAATCCTTTTCGTTCGTGTCTCTGCCTTCTCCTTGGGGTGTTGGGTACAGTGGTGGCCTATTACTTCTTACCTGAGGGGAGGATTGCGCATGTTTCTTGATGTTCTAGTATGGTTTTTTCGTCAGGTTTTCCTTGTCGACTTCTAGGTTTGGCTGCAACTAGTCTGGATTTGTGGGTTGGAGATCTTGATTTGTGGAGGGAGTTTGACTTTTGTGGTTAGGAGAAAAGCACAAGTGGTGCTCTTGTCTTGTCCAAAGCATAGAGATCAACGCTCTCGAAAAACCGCTCGGGAGGCCACTGGTCCTTATAGATCGAGCAAAGGTGGGAGTGATTATTGGCATAGTGGCAGTGTTAGATCGATTTGTGGATTTCTCTTATAGCCTTCTTGCTACCGTACTCTCTATTCATGATCGTATTGCAGGTTCGCGTTCAAAGCGAGGTTGAGGAAGGCTAGAGAAAGTGGAAGTGGTGCTTCCAAGAATTTATGGTGGGTATGGGCATATGATCAATAGTGGCATTGATTTTTCTAGTCAGCGACGATTTGGTACCAATGGTTTTGCTAACAAGGCGGAGGAGACCAGCCTCGAGGGGTCTCCAAGGTCTCCCTGATAATTCTCTTTTGGAATGTTTGTAGGCTTGGCAACCGATGAATGTTCCTACTCTAAATATTTTTCTTCTGAAATTTCATGGCTAGTCTTGGTCTTCCCTTCTTGTCAGTTTGTGTTCTGGATCAAGAAACTAGGAGATGGATGTTGGTGTTTCACAGTCGCTCTTATGTACTTTATGTTTTGTTCATGTGGTTTGTTCATTTTGATATTTCATTGGTAGCTCATTGCATGCTGAACAATTCTCGCGTTGTACAAAGGACTATGTTTACATAGAAGACCTTCTTTGATAAAACCTGAGAGGCGTTGGTGTGCTCTTTCGCTAGGTTTCTCTTAGCTTAAGTTTGTTATTTGAGCTTTTTTCCTGTGATTTTTTTGTTTTGGTGCTTCATTGGTTTTGACCCATTGCATGTTGGACAAATCTCGCGTTGTACAAATGACTATGTTTACATAGGATGCCTTCTTTGACAGAACTAGATAGGCATTGGTGTGCTCTTTTAATAGGTTTTCTTTGTTTGTTGTATGGTAGGGTAGAATTGTTTTAGAGGTGACTGTTCTGTGTTTTCTATTTTCGTATGGACTCTTTTGTTAGTTTGTTGTATGTGTGGTATTCCTCTCTCAACGGTTTTTCCATGTGGTTTACCGAAAAGGTTTTAATGGGGCCACTGTTAATTAACATGCTAATTTTTTTATAATGTTCTTAGGTTATTAATGAAATTTATCTTCCTCTCAAAAAAACAAAAAAAAATTAAAAAACTATCGTATGAGAAAAACAATTAACAACTAATTAAATCTATTAAAATTTGTATTAGTAATTAATATATTTTATTTGTGGAAACAAAAGGAACAACTCAATTGTGGAAATTAAGTGCAACTTATACGTGTACATGGTCACCACAAGTTTCATTAGAGCACTTCCACCCCAAATGGCAAGGGTAAGGGCAAGGGCAAGGGCAATTACTATTCACTTTAATTTATTTTCTGTTTTTTATACTTAAACGATTAATTTTGATAAGCTTTTCGAATAAGATTTTCGATTGTCATGTGTCACTATTTATTATAAAATTCTCACCTAAAATTTCAAATAACATTTTCAGATAAGATTTTCGGTTGTCACGTGTCCATATTTTGTTGTAACATTCAGATCTCAAAGTTCAGATAAGATTTTCTGATAAGATTATCGGTTGCCATGTGTCGATATTTATTATAAAATTCTAATCTCAGATTTCAGATAAGATTTTCACCTTCTAAAATTGCGCCATGTGTCATCGCTATCTTCTAAATCCCTCTATAAAACTACACCCTTAACTTATACCTCTCGCACCATATCTTCTCTATCCTTTCACTTCTCAGATTTTACAAAACACATTCTACTCTCAATGTCTAACCTGATGAGGGTGTTGGAGAGGCAACAACGAGAAGATGAAGAAATCAAGCGCAGACGTGTTGAAGAAGATCGTGAGTTGGATGAACAAGAGGAAGAATTTGTTTTAGCGGTGGGTATGCTCAATCAATCAAGGCAACACTACCATCGTCGTGCCTCGAACATGGACAAACATAGGCACTCTCAGGGTAAGAATCTCATGGAAGATTACTGTATCCCAAATTCGTTATATCATGTTTCTTATTTTCGAGAGAGATATAGAATGCAGCCTTATTTGTTCCAAAAAAAATCATGCATGATGTTTGCAATTACGACACATACTCCGTTCAGAAGTACAATGCTCTTGAGGTTTTGGGTCTTCTTCCTGAGCAAAAACTTACAGCTACATTATGGCTGCTTGCGTTTGGGGCATCTACAGACTAGGTGGATGTGATTGCTAGGATGGGGAAATCAACTATCCTACAGTGCTTGGTCAGATTCTGTGATGCAATGGAAAATCTCTACACGAGCGAGTACCTCCGCAAACCTACGCCTAGGGACCTCCGAAGGCTTCTACGAAAAGCCGAGGCTCGAGGTTTCCCAGGCATGATTGGAAGCATCGATTGCATGTACTGGCAGTGGAAGAATTGCCCAACTGCTTGGCAATGAGATTATGGGAATAGGAAGGGCCAAAAAAGTATAATTCTGGAGGCTGTGGAGTTTCCAAATATCAAAACGACCTCAATGTGCTTGGTCAATCCCTGGTATTCAATGATGTCTTAAGAGGTCATTCCCCCCAGATCACGTATAAAAATCAACAATATCGTATACTTGGGTGCGTACAACCTAGCCGATAGAATTTATCCGAGGTGGACGACATTCGTCAAAATAATTCTGAATCCCTAGTTGGAGAAGGAAAAAATCTTTGCTGCCTTTCAAGAGGGTTATAGAAAAGATGTGGGAAAGTGTTTTGGTATTCTGCAAGCTCGTTGGGCAATTATTAGGGGTGCTGCCCGTATGTTTGATGAGGAGGTGCTTCGGAGCATTATGATGACTTGCATCATCCTCCATAACATGATTGTGGAGGATTAGTATGATTATGATGCCCCAGGGATGTTCGAACCCGATCCCATTAACACGGCGTAGATAAGAATTTATGAACGACCCGTGGGAGCAAATGGACAACCGCTGGAGCATGAATTGTTGATTAGGGACGGTCGATACAACAACCCTATGATTGACCGTTATCAGGAAAAGCAATCTTCTTATGTTCACGAGCGATGTCAAGTTGACTTTATTGAGCACTTATGGGAGATGAAAGGCAATCATGGTGGATGAAGTCAAGTTTAAAGTTTTGTTTGGAATTATGCTTTGTTTTTAATTATGCTTTGTTTTGTGTGTGGTTTGTAATGAATTAAGGTTTGTTTTTAATTATGCTTTTGTTTTTTGTGTGGTTTGTAATGAATTAATGTTTGTTTTGATGTATGAAATGTTTTAAATAAATAGCTATATTATTTAATGCTTTCTTTATTCAATAAAAAAGAAACAATACAACACATTAATACATATGACAACTCTTTCAATACAACCTAATGGTTTTGATTATTTAACCAATTCATGTTGTTAGGTCCATCATCATGGGAAAGCTTTCTTCTCAAAATATCCATTTGCTTTAGCTTCCAATAGTACTTTGTTCCAGGAGACATATGGCTCGTATTCATGGCCATAATTTTCATCTCTCTGTCCTCCATGTCTTGTTCTTGTGCCTGCTGCCTTTCAATTGCATATGCTTCATATCGTGCCTTGTCAGCTTCTTCTCTTTTCAAGTCTCTCAATTCTCAGTGCGCCATTCTTAGCAATTTGCTCCAAATTTTTTGCACATTTAGTGTTCAAAGTGCTCCCCCTCTTGGCCTTCGCCGCCTTTCTCCCAATAGGCCTTAACTCATGTTGGATTGGTGAGTCTTGATCCATTGGGGAATCCAATGGCGAATTGGTTGCCGGTGAATCATGGAGCAGCATCTTATTCAACACAACCGTCAGACCAATGAAAATAATTTTGAATCTTGAACAATTCTTCACAACATCCCAATATTGGTGATTCATGAAATTTTTTTTGCCTTGGCCAATGGCACCGAACCACATTTGTGTTTGAATAATTTATTTATAAAAAAAAATTGGAAATGCAAGAAAATATATATTAAAAAAATTTGACATTAAATAGATTCAAACGGCTTTTATAAATATTTACCTCGTCAACAAGATTTTGACTGCTTCGAATGTTGTCCCTTGCTTTTACCAACGCATCTCTCCATTTCCCTAACTCTTAATTCAAAATTTTCCACCTACTAACCAATGCCGTTTCCGTATGAGTTGAACCTGATCGATCTTTCACAAAATTCTCCATTCATTTTTCTTCACATATGAGAGGACTTCATCTCATTGCCCGTGATCGGGCAATGACTAACTTTGACCCAACACTCGCACAACAAATATCTTCCACGGTTGTCCACGCGCCTCCGACTTCAATGGAAGAGGCCATTTGTATTTTTACACAAACGGAATTTAGTGAAGGAGAAAAATATTTGGTGTGGAAACTGAAAAAAAATTTGAAGGAGAAGAATTTGTATGAAGATTTGTTGTGGAAAGTGAAAAATATTGGTAGGTATTTTTAAAAAAAAATTCGAATTTTTGTGGAATATTTTTAGGCAAAAAAATCGCACCCATTGGATTTCTCAGAAATCCATGATCGGAGGAGCATCCGGGAAGCGCAACGTGGCTTCTTCCCGTTGGCTTTTGCCAGCGCTGGCGTCAGTGCAAGTGATTCTTGCACGGGTTGGTGGGTCCTACCCCTTTCCTTGGCTGGACCTTGCGCGCTGGAGGGGTTTTTGGGCTTGGGGCCCCCTTTTGCTTGCCCTCCCCTTTGCGGTGAAGGTGCTCTTATACATGCTATATATGGCCCCGGGGTCCCCCCAACCTCCAACCCCCTGCAATGGGTCAACCTCATGAAAGAATGTTAAAGTGTTTGATATTAACAAAAGATAAAACAGAAATGTAGCGACAAAATTAAGTGAGACAGCACCAATTGATGCATGGATTGCGGATAACCGTCGCATAACTAAGGCGTTTTGGTAAGGACCATATTCTCAGAGCACTACGGTGACTGTGTCTTTGACTGGATTGGAGTTCAGTCCAAGCCCGTTTTTATGAGTCTCGCCTTTTAGAGGGGACTTGTAAAACACAACATGTTAAGTCTAATTCCAACATTTATGAGTTCGCCAAACAACGATCACGATAGTTGTCCAATTTTATTGAAATATTCCAGTACAGTTCAAGCCACCGAACATAGCCATGTAGGACTAGATATATCTCTTTCAAGCAACATGCGCAGGAGACATTGATGTCGACCCCAAAAAGAGAGATCACACACCAAATATTACTTACCATGGTTCGTGTCACGTTAATTGAAGTGCTCCACATGTCCCTGTTCTTGGGTAGAAAACTACTGTTCTATCTCCATATATAAGAGGCCAAGAGCAGCTTGCTAAAGCATTAATTTGTACATCAACAATTATTTATATTGATCACAAAGCTAAAAGAATATATAATATCTTATATTATATCAGAGAGAACCCAAACTTTAGATCGCTATGGTGTCATGCAAGCGCTTTCTTCTTCTTGCTTCTTTTATCTTGCTTTGCTTCATATCTCCCAGTGCTGGTAGAGGTAAACTTAAATACAAAATTAATTTAGTCATAAATTCATACTTCGGGTCGAAAATATGCAAGTTTTGACCCTAATTAAACTGCCCAAGTTTTGTTTTGTTTTGTTTTGTTTTTTAAATTTTCTCTGTGTGGATGGTTTATTATGGCAGCGCTGAGTTTGCATGGCGATGGTGAGAAAGGCATGGACTATACGTTTAGTCCGAACCAAGATGGTACTGCTGCTGGTGACAGTGACGAATTAGCGGCTATGGATTACACTCCGGCGAAAAAGAATACTCCGATTCATAACTAAGATGCCGCCGGCCATAAGTTTTTTTGCGAAATTAAGCATTGCTTCAGCTTCCTCTGTGTTCCAACTTTTATAGTTTGATATTCATATTTAGGACAAATCAAATTAGAAAAATAAAATATTTTATTATTATTAATTGTAAACAGCACAAAATTAATGTTGCAAAATATATATATATCTCTTACTAGGCTTGCGGACCCTTTTGTAAATTAGTGTTGCAAAATTTTTGAGGTATTTTCTGGATATTCCTAGCTGATTTCAGATTTTGATTTTGTATGCGCATGTATATTATATCATTTTTGTTTTAAATTTCTTTATAATGAAGCTTAAATGGATGATCACAAGTAATATCCAAGACATGTTAAACTTGTGATCCACGGTTCCTTTTGGCAATCACAGATCGATTCATTCAAGTACCCTTTCTTTATAGGGAGCTTCTATAGTGAGGGGAAAGTTATAAGGGGTTTATTTGAGGGGTATGTTAGAGCCGTTGGATTTTATCCAACGGTGAGTTTTTAAAAGAGGGTGCATGTAGAACCGGGTTGAAATCTGACCCATTGGAAACCCAACTTCAGTTGAAGATATTTCCCTCTGAAAAATTCAAGAACACAGTCCTCTATTTTTGAATGCAACGCAAACCCAGAATTAGAAAGATCCAAAGCTCCCAAACCCTATAGTCGCTCCATTGTCATCAGCTCC
>BPUM01001365.1:0-25387 GCA_020521455.1 Prunus kanzakura | reverse complement strand
TGAAATGCAATCGCTAGAACTACGGAATACACCAAACACTCCTATAATGAACGAACTGCCTTTGAACCTGACTTTTCCAATTTCGAACCCCTATTGATTTCAGATCGAGGCCAAAATTTGGGAACCATCATAATATCTTGGGAGGAACCATTTGTTGAGTTTTCAGTTAAATCCAATCACTAGAACTAAGCAACACAACAACCACTCCAATTTGGAACAAACTTCCTATGAAGTTGAATTGTAAAATTTCTTACACCTATGGATTTCCGATCGAGCCCAAAACTTGGGCATCATCATAATATGGTGGGAGGAATCATTTGGTGAGTTTTGAGAGAAATCCAATCGCTAGAACTACGGAATACACCAAACACCCCTATAAGGAACGGAATGCCTTTGAACCTGAATTGTCCAATTTCCAACCCCTATTGATTCCAGATCGAGCCCAAAAGTTGGGAACCATCATAATATGGTGGGACGAATCATTTGGAGAGTTTTCAATTAAATCCAATCGCTAGAAATAAGCAACACAACAACCACTCCAATTCGGAATGAACTTCCTTTGAACTTGAATTATCCAATTTCTTACACCTATGGATTTCCGATCGACCCCATAACTTGGGCATCATCATAATATGGTGGGTGGAGTCAATTGGTGAGTTTTGATTGAAATCCAATTGCTAGAACTATGCAATACACCAACCACTCCAATTCGGAATGAACTGCCTTTGAACTTGAATTATCCAATTTCTTACACCTATGGATTTCCGATCGACCCCATAACTTGGGCATCATCATAATATGGTGGGAGGAGTCATTTGGTGAGTTTTGAGTGAAGTCCAATTGCTGGAACTATGCAATACACTAACCACTCCAATTCGGAACGAAATGCCTTTGAATTTGAATTGTCCAATTTCTTACAGCTATGGATTTCTGATCGAGCCCAAAACTTGGGCATCATCATAACGTGGTGGGAGGACTCATTTGGTGAATTTTGAGAGAAATCCAATCGCTAGAACTACGGAATACACCAACCACTACTACAAGGAACGAATTGCCTTTGAACCAGAATTGTCCAATTTCTTACACCTATGGATTTCCGATCGAGCCCAAAACCTGGGCATCATCATAATATGGAGGGAGGAGTCATTTGGTGAGTTTTGGGTGAAATCCAATTGCTAAAACTATGCAATACACCAACCACTCCAATTTGGAACGAATTGCTTTTGAACTTGAATCGTCCAATTTCTTACACCTATGCATTTCCGATCGAGATCATAACTTGGGCATCATCACAATATGGAAGGAGGAGTCATTTGGTGAGTTTTGAGTGAAATCCAATCGCTAGAACTATGCAATACACCAACCAGTCCAATTCGGAAAGAAATGCCTTTGAACTTGAATTGTCCAATTTTTTACACCTATGGATTCCCGATTGAGCCCAAAACTTGGGCATCATCATAATATGGTGGGAGGAGTCATTTGGTTAGTTTTGAGTGAAATCCAATCCCTAGAACTACGGAATACACCAACCACTCCTATAAGGAACGAACTGCCTTTGAACCTGAATTGTCCAATTTCTTACCCCTATTGATTTCCGATCGAGCCCAAAAGTTGAGCATCATCATAATATGGTGGGACGAGTCAATTGGAGAGTTTTGAGTGAAATCCAATTGCTGGAACTATGCAATACACCAACCACTCCAATTCGGAACGAAATGCCTTTGTAATTGAATTGTCCAATTTCTTACACCTATGGATTTCCGATCGAGCCCAAAACTTGGGCATCATCATAATATGGTGGGAGGATTCATTTGGTGAGTTTTGAGTCAAATCCAATCCCTAGAACTACGGAATACCCCAACCACTCCTATAAATAACGAAATGCCTTTGAACCTGAATTGTCCAATTTCTTACACCTATTGATTTCCGATCGAGCCCAAAACTTGGGCATCATCATAATATGCTGGGAGGAGTTATTTGGTGACTTTTGAGTGAAATCCAATCGCTAGAACTACGGAATACACCAAACACTCCTATAAGGAACGAACTGCCTTTGAACCTGAATTGTCCAATTTCTAACCCCTATTGATTTTAGATCGGGCGCAAAAGTTGGGAACCATCATAATATGGTGGAAGGAATCATTTGGTGAGTTTTTAGTTAAATCCAATCGCTAGAACTAAGCAACACAACAACCACTCCAATTCGGAACGAACTTCCTTTGAACTTGAATTGTCCAATTTCTTACACCTATGGATTTCCGATCGAGCCCAAAACTTGGGCATCATCATAATTTGGCGGGAGGAGTCATTGGGCGAGTTTTGAGTGAAATCCAAGCGCTAGAACTACGGAATACACCAAACACTCCTACAAGGAACGAACTGCCTTCGAAACTGAATTGTCCAATTTCTAACCACTATTGATTTCCGATCGAGCCCAAAACTTCGGCATCATCATAATATGGTGGGAGAATTCATTTGGTTAGTTTTGTGTGAAATCCTATCCCTATAACTACGGAATACACCAACCACTCCTATAAGGAACGAACTGCCTTTCAACCTGAATTGTCCAATTTGTTACCCCTATTGATTTCCGATCGAGCCCAAAACTTGAGCATCATTATAATATTATGGGAGTAGTCATTTGGAGCGTTTTGAGTGAAATCCAATCGCTAGAACTGTGCAATACACCAACCAATCCAATTTGGAACGAACTGCCTTTGAACTTGAATTGTCCAATTTCTTACACGTATGGATTTTCGATCGAGCCCAAAACTTGGGCATCATCATAATATGGTGGGAGGAGTCATTTGGTGAGTTTTGAGTGAAATCCAACAGCCAGAACTACGCAATACACCAACCACTCCAATTCGAAACGAATTACCTTTGAACTTGAATTGTCAAATTTCTTACACCTATGGATTTCCGATCGGTCCCAAAACTTAGGCATCATCATAATATGGTGGGAGGAGTCATTTGGTGAGTTTTGAATGAAATCCGATTGCTAGAACTAAGCAATACACCAACCACTCCAATTCGGAACATACTGCCTTTGAACTTGAATTGCCCAATTTCTTACACCTATGGATTTCCGATCGAGCCCAAAACTTGGGCGTCATCATAATATATTGGGAGGAGTCATTCGGTGAGTTTTGAGTGAAATCCAATTGCTAGAACTACGGAATACACCAACCACTCCTATAGGGAACGAACTGCCTTTGAACCTGAATTGTCCAATTTCTTACCCCTATTGATTTCCGATCGAGCCCAAAACTTGTGCATCATCGTAATATGGTGGGAGGAGTCATTTGGAGAGTTTTAAGTGAAATCCAATCGCTAGAACTATGCAATACACCAACCACTCCAATTCGGAACGAAATGCCTTTGAACTTGAATTGTCCAATTTCTTACACGTATGGATTTTCGATCGAGCCCAAAACATGACCATTGTCATAATATGGTGGGAGGAGTCATTTGGTGAGTTTTGAGTGAATTCCAACCGCTAGAACTATGCAATACACCAACCACTCCAATTCGAAACGAATTGCCTTTGAACTTAAATTGTCCAATTTCTTACACCTATGGATTTCCGATTGATCCCAAAACTTAGGCATCATCATAATATGGTGGGAGGAGTCATTTGGTGAGTTTTGAATGAAATCCGATCGCTTGAACTAAGCAATACACCAACCACTCCAATTCGGAACATACTGCCTTTGAACTTGAATTGTCCAAAAGTTGGGCGTCATCATAATATATTGGGAGGAGTCATTTGGTGAGTTTTGAGTGAAATCCAATTGCTAGAACTATGGAATACACCAACCACTCCTATAAGGAACGAACTGCCTTTGAACCTGAATTGTCCAATTTCTTACCCCTATCGATTTCCGATCGAGCCCAAAACTTGGGCATCATCATAATATGGTTGGAGGAGTCATTTGGTGAGTTTTGAGTGAAATCCAATCGTTAGAACTATGCAATACACCAGCCACTCCAATTCGTAACAAACTGCGTTTAAACTTGAATTGTCCAATTTCTTACACCTATGGATTTTTGATCGAACCCAAAACTTGGCCATCATCATAATATGGTGGGAGGAGTAATTTGGTGAGTTTTGATTGAAACCCAATCTCTAGAACTATGCAATACACCAACCACTCCTATAAGGAACGAACTTACTTTGAACTTGAATTGTCCAATTTCTAACCCCTATTGATTTCCGATCGGGCCCAAAACTTGGGCACCAACATAATATGGTGGGAGGAGTCCTTTGGTGACTTTTGAGTGAAATCCAATCGCTTGAACTAAGCAATACACCAACCACTCCAATTCGTAACGAACTTCCTTCGAACTTGAATTGTCCAATTTCTTACACCTACGGATTTCCGATCGAGCCCAAAACTTTGGCATCATCCTAATTGTTGAGCCTATTCCTAACAACTATAATGAGTTATTAAAAATAGCAACTTCAATTCTCGCATGTGCGCGAACCGTTTATAGTATAGCTTATGTAAATACGAGGTCGATCCCACGGGGAATGGTAACGTGGTTACAAGTTAAACTACTTAGAATGAAGGAAAAACAGAAAATAAGGAAACAAACAAACTAACAAACAGAAAATAAAGAAACAAACAAACTAACAAACCACACACGCACTCGAAATGGGGGGTTCTGTTGTTGAAATGGAAACAAGAGAATGAAATGGAAGTGCTGGAAAGTAACAATGGCAGCAATCAACAAGTTGTGAAACAATGATTGAGAAGTGTTAGAGCCTTGGAATCTACCACTAGTGTTCCTATCCAAGTTATGAATGCATAGAAATTGACTCAAGCTCATCAACAATAGATTATCGCATACAAGCCTATGGTATCTAGGTGCAGGATGCATGATTCTCCTAAGGCATGTGATTGTGCATGGTATCTACACAATACGTGATCTCTAATATGCAACCTAAGCATGGTATCTACTTAGAATAAAGCATACAAGAGTCATTAAGTTCCTTGAGAATATGATAATCACACAAGTCCTAGAACATGGTATCTGTCCTAGTCAACCTATGGTCATTAACCCCTTGAATGATTCTTAGGCCATTCATGTGTTGCTTGTGAAAGGAGAGTAGAATTGGTGAATCTAAACCCCTTCCCAACTTGTGCTAGATGCATAAAATCCTAGTTAGCTACTCTAAGAAAGCATACATCAAGCACATAATAAACTGGAGATTAACAACTTGATAATGAAAGCAAGGAAATCAATTAACTATGAAATCATCCATAACATTGAATATTCATGACTAGGGCTTCATCCTAAGCCCTAACTAAATGGATTAGTTAGACATAACTAGGATTACAGATAATAAGAAATACATAGATAGAATAAAGAGAATAGAAGAACTAGTTGGTGGCAGCAAGGTAGTTCCCAGGACAGCTCCAAGCTCTCCCTCCTTTGCAGCTAGCTCTCTTCTCTCTTTGTGGTGAATCTGAATGTGTGTATGAGAGTAATGGATGAAGTGGATGTATGTGTCTAACTCCTTTTTCTCTCTCCTTTGTGAATGAGCTGCAACTCTCTATTTATAGACTGCCAATTCGTCCTCCCCTAAGCTGGTGTAGACAGCCCACCAGAAATCCTGGAAACTATTCCTTGATTTGTGCAAACATGTTTCCCCATAATTAAGCATGCCTTGTTTTTCTCCTTGAGACTTCCAATGCTGAAATGCCTCCCTAATTTGCTCAACATGTTTGGCTAAAGTCAGATACAGCTCAGTTGAGGCACAAGGCTCAAAGGAGGTGTGGAACACAAGGCTTATTAGCTGACAGCTGCATATTAAAATCCTCCTAAGCATGGTTCAGTGTTTGACGAGCTAAGGACTCCAGATATGGTCAATTGGGCTGAATTTTGGATGTGTTATACTAGACACCAATCTGAACAACTTCTATGAAGGACATCTCCTCATTTGAGTTGTGTAAGTTGCTAAAATGAGGCTTGCAAGATGACCTACGAAGCTGGACTGACAAGGAGAGTGTGGCCCAAATTGGGTATGTCTTAAGTTTATAGTCCTCTTGTGCCAATCAGCCCTTAATATGCATGGATTGTGTCAAATGTGATCTCTTGCTGTCTTAACCTACAAAACACACAAACATAGGTAAGTGACTCGAAATAAAGAGAAACTAAACAAAACTACTAAGTAAACAAGGCATGCAAATGTGTGAAATTAAGAACATATCACTAATATGGTGGGAGGAGTCATTTGGTGAGTTTTGAGTGAAATCCAATCGCTTGAACTACGGATTTCCCCAACCACTCCTATAGGGAACGAACTGCCTTTGAACCTGAATTGTCCAATTTCTAACCCCTATTGATTTCCGATCGAGCCTAAAACTTGGGCATCACCATAATATGGTGGGAGGAGTCGTTTGGTGAGTTTTGAGTGAAATCCAATCGCTTGAACTAACCAATACACCAACCACTCCAATTCGGAACGAACTTCCTTTGAACTTGAATTGTTCAATTTCTTACACCTATGGATTTCCGGTCGAGCCGAAAACTTGGGCATCATCATAATATGGTGGGAGGAGTCATTTGGTGAGTTTTGAGTCAAATCCAATCGCTAGAACTACGAAATACACCAAGCACTCCAATAAGGAACGAACTGCCATTGAACCTGAATTGTCCAATTTCTTACCCCTATTGATTTCTGGTCGAGTCCAAAACTTGGGCATCATCATAATAAGGTGGGAGGAGTCATTTGGTGAGTTTTGAGTGAAATCCAATCGCTAGAACTATGCAATACACCAATCACTCCAATTTGGAACGGACTGCCTTTGAACTTGAATTGTCCAATTTCTTACACCCCTGGACTTCCGATCGAGCCCAAAACCTGGGCATCATCATAACACGGTGGGACGAGTCATTTGGGGAGTTTTGAGTGAAATCCAATCGCTAGAGCTGCGCAATACACCAACCCCTCCTATAAGGAACGAAATGCATTTGAACCTGAATTGTCCAATTTCTTACCCCTATTGATTTCCGATCGAGCCCAAAACTTGGGCATCATCATAATATGGTGGGAGGAGTCAATTGGTGAGTTTTCAGTGAAATCCAGTCGCTAGAACTATGCAATACACCAACCATTCCAATTCGGAACGAATTGCCGTTGAACTTGAATTGTCCAATTTCTTACACCTATGGATTTCCGATCGAGACCAAAACCTGCGCATCACCATAATATGGTGGGAGGAGTCATTTGGTGGGTTTTGAGCGAAATCAAACCGCTAGAACTACGGAATACACCAACGACTCATATAAAGAACAAACTGCCTTTGAACCTGAATTGTCCAGTTTCTTACCCCTATTGATTTCCGATCGAGCCCAAAACTTGGGCATCATCATAATATGGTGGGAGGAGTCATTTCGTGAGTTTTGCGTGAAATCCAAACGCTATAACTACGGAATATACCAACCACTTCTATATGGAAGGAACGAACTGCCTTTAAACTTGAATTGTCCAATTTCTTACCCCTATTGATTTCCGATCGAGCAAAACCTTGGGCATCATCATAATATGGTGGGAGGAGTCATTTGGTAATTTCTAAGTGAAATCCAATCGCTAGAACTACAGAATACACCAACCACTCCTATAAGGAACGAACTGCCTTTGAACTTGAATTGTCCAATTTCTTACACCTAAGGATTTTCGATCGAGCCCAAAACTTGGGCATCATCATAATATGGTGGGAGAAGTCATTTGGTGAGTTTTGAGTGAAATCCAACAGCTAGAACTATGCAATACACCAACCACTCCAATTCGAAATGAATTACCTTTGAACTTGAATTGTCCAATTTCTTACACCTATGGATTTCCGATCGGACCCAAAACTTAGGCATCATCATAATATGGTGGGAGGAGTCATTTAGTGAGTTTTGAATGAAATCCGATTGCTAGAACTAAGCAATACACCAACCACTCCAATTCGGAACATACTGCCTTTGAACTTGAATTGCCCAATTTCTTACACCGATGGATTTCCGATCGAGCCCAAAACTTGGGCATCATCATAATATGGTGGGAGGAGACATTTGGTAATTTCTAAGTGAAATCCAATCGCTAGAACTACAGAATACACCAACCACTCCTATAAGGAACGAACTGCCTTTGAACTTGAATTGTCCAATTTCTTACACCTAAGGATTTCCGATCGGACCCAAAACTTGGGCATCACCATAATATGGTGGGAGAGGTCATTTTGTGAGTTTTGAGTGAAATCCAATTGCTAAAATTATGCAATACACCAACCTCTCCAATTTAGAGCGAACTGCCTTTGAACTTGAATTGTCCAATTTCTTACACCTAAGGATTTCCGATCGAGCCCAAAACTTGGGCATCATCATAATATGGTGGGTGGAGTCATTTGGTGAGTTTTGAGAGAAATCCAATCGGTAGAACTATGCAATACACCAACCACTCCTATAAGGAACGAACTGCCTTTGAACCTGAATTGTCCAATTTCTAACCCCTATTGATTTCCGATCGAGCCCAAAACTTGGGCATCATCATAATACGGTGGGAGGAGTCATTTGGTGAGTTTTGAATGAAATCCAATTGCTAGAACTATTCAATACCCCAGGCACTCCAATTCGGAACGAACTGCCTTTGAACTTGAATTGTCCAATTTCTTACACCTACGAATTTCCGATCGAGCCCAAAACGTGGGCATCATCATAATATATTTTTAAAACCGTCGTGCAATTGTATTGCCACTTCGTTTTTTCCATTAATATTGACGTGGAAATAGCGGTTAGGGTAAATCACCGTCGTTGTTTTACCAAACAACGTCATTTACAAATAAAAACCGACGTCTGTACCCTAAAAATGAACCAAAAATTGTCCTGGGAGTAGAATAGACGACCTATTGTAAACAACAGCCGTCGTGTAAAATAATACAATACGTCCTTAAATAAATAAAATCTGACGTTATTAAATTATACGACGTCCAATATATTTATATAACCGTCGTGCAATTGTATTGCCACTTCGTTTTTTCCATTAATGTTGATGTGGAAATAGCGGTTAGGGTAAATCACCGTCGTTGTTGTACCAAACAACGTCATTTACAAAGAAAAACCGACGTCTGTACACTAAAAATGAACCAAAAATTGTCCTGGGAGTAGAATAGACGACCTATTTTATACAACAACCGTCGTGTAAAATAATACAATACGTCTTTAAATAAATAAAATATGACGTTATTAAACCATACGACGTCCAATATATTTATACAACCGTCGTGCAATATTATTGCCACTTCGTTTCTTCCATTAATATTGACGTGGAAATAGCGGTTAGGGGCAAATCACCGTCATTGTTGTACCAAACAACGTCCTTTACAAACATAGACGACCTATTTTATACAAACAAAGTCGTGTGTATATATATACTACGTCTTTAAATTAATAAAATATGACGTTATTAATGTATACTACGTCGTATATATTTATATAACCGACGTGGAAAATATGTTAGGCTCATGACTTACGACATATTTATTTCTATTATCGACGTAGTATGTGATATACAACGTCGTGATAATGTAAAAGACAGCCGTGTTTCTCTATTTATACGTCGTCTTTAGTAAAATAATAGTCGTCTAATCCATCCAAGACGTCGTCTTTTGTAACGTTCAGGTTCGATATCTGTCCTTTTAGACGTCGGTATTATTGTACTGAAGTCGTGTTATTTGTAATTACATGTCGGCTCTTTATCCTTCTCCGACGTGATATCGTTAATAACTGTATCACAATAACGTCGACTTTTTTCACTTTTAGTTCGCTTTTAGACGTCGGTAAATTCAATGACGTCGTTGAATGATCCAAAACGTCGTTTTTTATTGACAATTTTATGACAACAGACGTCTGTTTTTCACAGTTTTATAAGGACCGTCGTTTTATAATACTGAACCAGTATTTTATGTACTGATTGTTTTGTGTCCAAAACCTGCATAATGAAAGTGAAGAAAACACATTACAATTTATTACAAAATTAATGTCATACAGTAGTGCTGTTTAGGGCATAAATAATTTCATAAATTACAAGAGCATCATTCAATCCATATATCTTCACACCCATCTCGAATATTTTGACTCCCAAACTCACCCACTAGTTCATCAAATGTGTCAACATTTGGCATCCCTCTAGTAAATGGCTCACACTCAATTCTCACATCACCTAAGACATCATCACCAATAACATCATCATTATATTCTCTATTAGGTGCTGATAACACTACCGACCAACCATGATGCATCGGGTCGTCAACAAAAAATACTTGTTTGACTTGAGAAGCCAAAACAAATTGGTCATTCCTATGTCCAATTTTACTCAAATCTACAAGGGTAAATCCAAGTTCGTCGACTACAAGGCCGGAAGTACTATCTATCCAATCACACCTAAAGACTGGGATTGTAAACTTTTGGTAGTCAAGGTCCCAAATTTCTTGAATGACACCATAAAAACCCATATTTGAGAGAATTGGGTTTTTATCCTTGGCACTAGCAACTTGCATGGTATGTGCAAGTAAATAAACTCCACTATTTTGAACTGTCCGCACATCATCTTGTGCCTTGATGTTAAATTTAACACCTTTAATAAGATAGCTCCTATATAATGGCACTGCCATGTTTGGACCAGCTGCTAGCCACCTTAAATTTTCTGATATCCCATGATTGCCTCCCTCATCAAGTTCACTTTGAACCTGCAAATTAATCATATCTTAATTCAATCTAACATAGAAAGAAGAAAATTAAAAGTCCAATATGTTATTGAATAACATATACCTTGAAGTGTAGCCATTGAATAAAAGTGCTATTGTGCTTATCTTGCAGCCACTTTGTTCTCTTTCTAAATTTTGGATAAGCGGCCTTGATGTGGATCATATGTTCCCTACATGACACGAAAAATTCAAGCATTACGATCCCAAACATATAAGATAAACATAAGGAATAATTTAAAATGGAAACTTAAGGAATAAAACTCATACTCGATATAAGGTAGAACTTCCTCCGTATTCTCCAAGACATATAGATGTGCTTGGTTCAACAGGTCCCGATCAACTAAGCTCACTGTGCAACCTGATAATGGCTTTGAAACTCCTATCTTCTGACTTGATGGCACTCCAATTGTACTAATATCAGATAAATGTTCAGTGCAAAATTCTACAGCTTCTTCAGCTATATAACGCTCCGCAATGCAACCTTCGGGATGAGTACGGTTCTGAACATACCCCTTTAGAACTTTCATATATCTTTCGAACGGATACATCCATCTACAATAAACTGGCCCACATAGACGAACTTCTCTGACAAGATGTACTACTAGATGAACCATGATATCGAAGAATGAAGGTGGAAAGTATTTTTCAAGCAAACACAAAGTAACTACTACATCTTCTTCCAACTTATCTAGCCTGGAAACATCAACCGTCTTTGCACATATAGCATTGAAGAAGAAGCACAAACGAGTTATTGCATACCTTGCAGGCTTCTCCAAAACAGAACGAATTGCCACAGGGAGTAATTGTTGCATTAAGGTATGACAATCATGTGATTTAAGGCCAAGAAGTCTTGAATCTTGTAAAGATACAAGATTTTTTATATTTGAAGAATAACCTTCAGGGACCTTCATACCATAGAAAGAATTGCAAACCACTCTCTTCTCTGCTCTTGACAAATTCCAAGGCCCTGGAGGCAAACGAGTACTTCTTTCTCCATACTCGGGTTGCAAATCAGTTTTGACCCCCATGTTCAATAAATCTAACCGAGCAGCAATCCCATCTTTATTTTTTCCAGGGATCTCCAGCAATGTACCAATGATACTATCACAAACATACTTCTCAATGTGCATAACATCGAGGACATGCCTCACTGGAAGGTATTTCCAATACTCAAGATCAAAGAATTTTGACTTCTTCTTCCAACAAACTCTGTCACCATCATTTTCACCTCCACCTCCCCCTTTTTTCGATCCCCATATGTAATTAATATCTTCAACCATTTGCAGCACTTCTTCTCCCGTTAATGGCTCCAGAGCCGTGCCATATTCAGGTTTCCCATTAAAAGCTGCACGTTGCCTCCTATATGGATGATTAATTGGTAACCATTTTCTATGCCCAATGTAACAAATTTTGTGGCCATTTTTCAACCTGTGACTAGGTGTATCATCGCCGCATATTGGACAAGCTTTATATCCTTTAACAACACAACCAGATAAGTTTCCATAGGCGGGAAAATCATTAATGGTCCACAGTAATGCAGCTCTGAGTGTAAAATATTCTCCTATGTGTGCATCATACACTCCTCTAATCCCATCCCACAAAGATTTTAAATCATCAATCAAAGGCTCCAAGTAGACGTCTATATCATTTCCGGGTTGTTTAGGACCGGAAATCAATAAAGTCAACATCATGAACTTTCGTTTCATGCACAGCCATGGTGGGAGATTATATGTAACTAAGATAACTGGCCAGCAATTATATCTGCTACTTAGAGAACTGTGGGGATTGAATCCATCAAATGAAAGAGCCAATCTCAAGTTTCTCGGCTCATTACCAAACTCGGGCCATTTATCATCAAGAAGTTTCCAAGACGGGGAATCCGCCGGACGAGACATCTGACCATCAATTGATTTTCTAGCAGCATGCCAAGTCAAATTCTTAGCTGTCTCATGTGATTGAAACATCCTTTTAAACCTTGGAATTGGAGGAAAATACCACAACACCTTCGCTGCCACACCCTCTTTCAAGAATCCATCTTTGGTTTCCTTCCACCTTGAGATACCACAAGTAGGACAATTAGTTGAATCTTCATACTCCTTCCTATACAAGATGCAATCATTGGGGCATGCGTGGATTTTCTCATAACTCAGCCCCAATGCACACAGAGTCTTTTTTGCCTCATACATAGAGGCCGGTATTGTATTTCCTTCTGGAAGCAACTCGCCCTGAAGTATCAATAATTCTGTAAAACATACATCACTCATCCCATGTTTTGCCTTCAAATTATACAACTTCACTAATGCCGATAACTTGGTGTACTTTCTACAACCAGGGTACAATGGTTGATCTCCATCCCCAATCACATTAGCAAACTCATAAGGATCCGATCCAAAATCACCAAAATCATTATCATCCATCTCTATTTCTTCAGACACAAAACTGTACCTACTATGGTCATCATCTTCTTCAACATTTCTACTAGCATTACTAGTTGCAATTGGTTCCCAAGGTTCTCCATGAAATGTCCAATTCTTATAGCTTTGGTCAACTCCATTAAAGTATAAGTGATCCCTTATAATTCCAACCCCAAACAATTTCAAATTCGCACATTTAACACATGGACAACGGATATGCGTTGTAGTTAGAAGATTTTCCACAGAAAATTGCAAAAATGCTTCCACCCCTAACTCATATGCCTTCGATCTTCTATCCGAGTGCATCCATGACTTATCCATCTTGGACACTATATCCTATTATCTATAATAAGGTGAAAAGACAAGCAATGACTATCACAATAGCAGATTATATAAGGTTTTAATAGCAAATAATATAGTATACAGACGACGGTTTTTAAACAACAACAGACGTATTACACATATATAGACGACGGGTTTTAAAAACACGTCATCTAATGCTAGCAAGAAACAGACGCCAGCGAACTTTAACCACGACGGTAGTTAAAACAAGCGTCGTGGTATATTTTTATAGACGACGGTTTGTTAAAAAAACCGTCGTCGTATGCATAAAAAGGATTTCGAAATCCCAGTTTATTTTCAAGAACCCAGAATATATTCAGAACACAACATATACATTAATTTTTATGTAGGGTATTAAGAACACAACATATACATTAATACTAAGCACGAAACCAACATATACTACGCATGAAAACATTAAATCCATTCCCGATTCATAATAACAGAGAGTATTAAAAGATCCGACAAGATTAAACCCTAAACCCGATTCATGAAAACATTAAACATTAAATCCATTAACCCATACCGTCGACAACATTAAAAAATCACAAAACCCTTTACCACAGAACTGAATATCATTCAATGAATTTACAAGCATGAGATTAGGGTTTGCACTTACAGGTAGGCAGAGCTCACAGCTTATGGCCAACTTGGATTCGACGGAGTTGTAAACTTGGCCAACTTGGATTCGACGGAGAGACTAACTTTGAAGTGAGAGAGCGGAGCGAAATGTTCTAGGACACAGACTATGGTCAACTTGTATAAGAGTTAGAGCGAAATCTGAAAATTTTAGGTCGAGCTGAAATTTTTAGAAAGCGCGCTTTTTAAAAAACATCGACGGAAACAAAAACATAATCGTCGTTAAAGGTTCACCCTAAACATGACGCTTATTTTAAAAATAACGTCGTTGTAAATATACTTACGACACAAAACCAAACTACCGTCGTTAAAAGTTCAACACAAAGAAATATGCCCTAAACCCTAATAAATAAAACCTAAATTATATATATTGTTTTTACAAATAATTTTTCAAAAGGGATTAGGGTTTTATGGCCTAAAATATCTCGTCCATAAAACCCTAAACCCTAATCCCTTTTCTAAATTTATATAAACCCTAAACCATTAAAGTATAAGTGAGTTGTGACTCATGATAACATTTTAATTTTTGGTGGTAATTTTAAATTTGTATAACTCAAACTTAATTTTTTAAAGCTTAAGGGGGAAGAAAATATTGCAATGACTTCATAGGAGTTGACGTTGCATTTTTTGGATTTATTTTAAATTTATTATGAATATTTCGAATTAAATAGAATAAAATATTATTAATAAAACTCACAAACCACGTCCTCTTTAATAAATTAACGACGTTTTAACTAATATAAACGACTTAATTTTAACAACAAACGTCGTTTAGAGTTCAAACCATGGCCATTTTTACAACTAAAACGACGTACAAACAATTTTCCACGACCTAATATCTTAACATCTCGCCGTCTAATGTCAATCAAACAACGTCATCTATATAATTAATAGCGTCGTTTTAACAACCATTTACGTCGCGTTTTTAAAAAATATGACGTTGTTATTTGTGTACAACGTCATTTTAAACAAACCAGGGTTTAGAAATGCGCTCTTCGTAAATCATCGACGGAAAACAAAAAAAACCGTCGTTAAATATGACATTCATACCCTAAACCCTAAACCCTAAACCCTAAACCCTAAACCATAAAATATAAACCCTAAATTATATATATATATGTTTAAATAATTATAGAAAAGGATTTATGGTTTTAGGGCCTAATATATATTAACCATAAACCCTAAACCCCAAAAATAAACCTTTATCCCCCTAAACCCTAAACCCTAAACCATTAAAGTATAAGTGATGTTGTGACTCATGAAAATTTTTTTCTTTTTGGTGGTAATTTTAAATTTGTATAACTCAAACTTAATTTTTTAAAGCTTAAGGGGGAAGAAAATATCACAATGACTTCATAGGAGTTGACGTTGCATTTTTTGGATTTATTTTAAATTTATTATGAATATTTGAGTTAAATGGAATAAAATATTATTAATAAAACCCACAAACCACGTCGGCGTTAATAAATTAACGACGTTTTAAATTATTATAAACGACTTAATTTTAAAACAAAACGTCGTTTAAATTATAAACCATGGCCATTTTTACACATAAAACGACGTACAAACCATTTTCCACGACCAAAACTCTTACTTCTCGCAGTCTAATATCAAGAAAACAACGTCGTCTATAGAACCAAGAGGGTCGTTTGAACAACCTTTTACGTCGCTTTTTAAAAAATGTGACGTTGTTATGTGTCTGCAACGTCTTTTTGAAGAAACTATGGTTTTTCACAACATGAAAACCTCAACAAATTTGTTTCAGCATGATCTTGGGTTTTTAACAACATGAAAACCTCAACAAATTTACAGGGACGTTGACGTCAACAAAAACTTGCTAATTCTAACCAATTTTGTACAAAAACTTGTCTAATTCTAAAAAAATTTGTACATTTTATAAAAATGTTTAAGTATGCTAAAATTCCTCTACTCCATATGAACACACACAAACTCTGCCCATTCTTTCCTAACTTCGTCAATGGCAGCTTGGGGGTATGGCGCTTGATTCTTTCCTTTGGCAAACTGCAGTCCATAAACAAAGATTAATATCACCGACGACGCTATTATTCATTTACCGACGTAGGATATATATTCAACGACGGTATTTTTAATCTACCGTCGTTGATAATATAAAAACCGACATAAAAAATAAATCTGAAAATTTTCTTCTTACCGTCCTCTCAAAATCCAGGGAAGTATCCTTTATGATGTCTCTCATAAAGCGCATGACATAATACCCACATTCTACACTACTTGGTTGCTTTGGAGTGCCGGGCAGAGTTTTCCAAAGAGGTGTTTTACGGCCTACTCTGCCTATGTGTGTATTATACATTTTTAGAGCAGAGTTCACTATGTTTTTCCCGTCCTCATCCACAACACGATTTCCAGGCAGTGGATCCAGAAAATAGACGGTCTCCTTCTTTGCTCTCACAATGATCAAGACCCAATGACGGCTGCACAAAATAAATATCAAGGTTAAATATAGTTTTATATGCAGAGCATCATACAAACAAAATCCTGTTTTTTGTTTGGAGACTAACCCTGGATTGTAAGGCATCAGGAAAATCTGTTCACCATCTGTTTTTTTTGAAGTCGATTGGCTACGAGACGTGATCTGTCAGTTAATGAACCAGCATCGGCACTAACTGCAGCAGGGTCGATAAAGCCAACCATATTCACCATATTTGCAGCTTTCAGATGATCAAATAGGCACCTAAATATATGAATTGAAACCATGAGTGTTTTTTTTTTTAAACATAAAGGAGAGTGTCAAATGAATATTTGATAAGGACAAACCTCATATATACTGCAACGACAGTAGCCCCAATTTCTTCCATACCAGCAAATTGGGTAATATCTTCATGCAAGACGAAGGTGTTACGATCTATGCCAAACACCTCCTTCTCAATAGTAAAGGACATAGCCTTCTCCTGAGGCTTTAGTGTCGATTCAACATAACTACAAAGGGATTGTAAAGAAGATGGCAACTCCAGCTTTGAATAATCTGGTACTTCAGTACTCTGTTTGAACAAATAAAGCAACATAAAGTGACGTGGTAAATAAATAACAACGACGTTTTAAATAATAAACGACGTCTTAAAATGCGTTACACGACGGTACAAAAACTACCGTCGTTGAATACTTATTACGTCCCTAAACCCTGTTATAAGAAATAAAGAAATATATATAAGACATTGTACAAAAAGTAAAAAAAAATGAAAAAGTAAAATTAAATAAAACCGTCGTGGTACTGAAAAACAAACGACGTTATTAAATAATTACAGACGTCTATATTTAATTACACGACGGTAAATAATAAACGTCGTGGTATTTCATATACTACGACGTTATGTAAACTTGTACAACAATTTAAACTTGTAAACTAAGTTATGAGAATTGACCTGTTCAACTATCTCATGTATCTTTCCTTCTACTCTCTTTTCTACTTCCCCGGATTTCTGTTTTAAGAAATAAAGAAATATATAAATGACATTGTACAAAAATTAAAAACAAATAAATTCACCGTCGTGGTAAACGTTAACAGAAGGCGGTTTAATACAAGAGCGTCATGGTAAAAAATTAAAATAAACCGTCGTGGTACTCAATAACAAACGACGGTATGTAATAATTACAGACGTGTAAAATTCATTAAACGACGTTAAATAAAGAATTACGACAGTAATGAGAATTGAAAAAAAAAATGAAAAAGGCTAAGTTATGAGAATTTACCTGTTCAACTATCTCAAGTATCTTTCCTTCTACTGTCTTTTCTACTTCCCCAGATTTCTGTTTTAAGAAATAAAGAAATATATAAATGACATTGTACAAAAATTAAAAACAAATAAATTCACCGTCGTGGTAAACGTTAACAGAAGGCGGTTTAATACAAGAGCGTCGTGGTAAAACTTTAACACGACGGTAAATATAAACAGAGAAACAGAGAATTCAAAGTTCAAAAACGTTACCATTTCTTCCTGCTTTTCCCCATTCTTGGCAGTATCCTCCTCAAATTGAAGGGCTCTAACATCAAGTGCCCCTGAGCAGCTTGCTTTGTCCGACATTGGATTTTTAGGACTTTGCCCTTGGATTTGGGACATTGTATTCAGTTTCAGCATGCTTTGATCAAAATTGGGGATGAGTTTGGAAAGCTGACTCAACAAATTTTCCCTCTCAGCTTCTACCAATTGCTTGGTCCTAGCCTCCATCTTTAAACTCTCTTCCCTTGATCTAGCCTCCATTTTCAAAGTCTCTTCTTGAAGGACAAGTCTTACACTTTCCTTCAATTGATCGGCAAACTTTACCTTCTGTTGTCTAGGTAAATTGAAGTATTGCTTAGGGGAAACCCCAGCCCCTACCCCTCTAACTCTTCCTGGATGCTCGGGACCCAAAGCCATTGTCAAAACATCATTGGTTCCTGACAGAGAAAGAGTGCCTTCAGAGACTTGCTTTTGCAAATCATCCTAACAAAAAGACATAATAAAAAGTCAGAATAAGAAAACAAACGACGGTTATTTATAAAAAATCGACGTAGTATAATATTTCGCACGACTCAATAACATAACAATCGACGTAATATAGTATTTCATACGACGCTAACTAAATACCGACGTTATTAATTTATTAAACGACGTCAATAATAAACCACCGACGTCTTATGATATAATTACAAAAAACAGAGCATGGATTCCAGATTCAGACCTTTAACGACGCGTTTTAAAATATTTCGACGTAGTAATACTTTTCACACGACGCAAAAATATAACAGCAGACGTAATAAAATTTTTAAAACAGAGTGAGTAGGCTTACAATTAATTTTGCTTTCTCTGCAGTCTTTGGATCCGGGATGTTACCATGTTTGTCTTCTCTTGCTTTTTTCCATAAGGTAGATCGATCAATATCTACCCCAGGCATGATTTCCTTCAAGTCCTCCTTAAAACCAACATATCCTTTTCGAGACAATCGATGATTGTACTCGAGTTTCTCCCTCCTCTGTGATTGTTCTTCATGCACAGCCCCAAATTTTTCAGACAACCTTGAAGCTACAAAGGCATCCCATTGAGCTTTCTCTAAGAATTTGTATGTTTCAGGGGGCTGCCTTAATCTATCCTGCTCCTTGATGAATGGAAGGATATGAAACCTCGTTAGTGTAGACTTGAAATCCTTCCATTTCTTGGCGGCAGAAGATAGCACCATTTGCTTGCCCCCTTTACCAACCACAAAAGCCATGTCAACGGCTTCCCAAATCTGCTCTTTTATATCCTTGGATATTTGAACCCATTTCTTGTCCACAAGTGGGACTCTGGAGCGTGCCAACACACCAATGTAGGACTGCATCTCATTATGTGCACGGCCATATGGTTTCCCTTCTCCATTGTACTCAACAACAGGCTTGATTTTCTGAATTTTTCTCTGCACAACACGGGGCATTGTGCTCATACCCCGACCTGACTTTGGCTCCTCAGAAATAGTTGCCGTGCTGCCTGGTTCTGTCTCAGAAGATGAAACAAACTTCATCTTCTTCGAGGACTTGGTTTGAGGATTTACAACACTAAGCTCCCTCTTCGAGGATTCATTTTTTTTCAAGCCAGACTCCTTACTTTGGGATTGAGAAACCATGGTTACAGACAAATTAAACTTGCAAGTGAAAATTTATCAGAGAAATTAAGAAAAACCACGACGATTATTTATAAACTACGACGTATTATAATATTTCAAACGACGTAAGAAAAAAAACAAACGACGTAATAATAAATTTAAATGACGGTAATTAATAACTGACGTGATAAAATATTACGACGACGTCAATAATAAACAACCGACGTCTTATGATATAATCAAAAAAGAGAGTATTAAATATTACAACGACGTTAATAATAATAATTGCCGTGGTATTAAAATAAAACGACGTAAATATTAATATACCGTCGTCTATACCACAAAAACATTAGGAACAACGTAAAATATTTTCAGCAGAAAAATAATTAAAAAGATTTTCGAAACAAAAACCATTGTTCAGAGAAATCAAACATGCGATGAATATATCCTTAAAAATCAAAAACAAAAAAAGGATCTCATTTTAAAAAACAACGAAGAACACTTTCACACGACGCTAGGGTGACTGGCGAACCGTCGTGGTCTTTAAATCTAACCACGTAAATAACAAGCCACCGTCGTCTTATTTAGTTGAAGTAGAAGAACCAGAGTAGTGTTCAAACTTGGAAACTTTTCGTCTTTGTCTGCAAATTTTATCAAACTTGGAAAGAAAATATGTAAAAAGATTTAAAAAAACGAAAATGATATGCGCCTGCAAAACAGGAACAAAAATCCTTTCAGAAATGCTTACCCTTTGCTTGCGATGAAAGCTTTCTTCTGGAGTTTGGTGTTTCAGTTCAGAGATGAAGACGAAGAGGAGATGAAGACGAAGAGGAGATAAGCTTGAAAGTTTGAAACAGTTCTTGGAGAATGAAAAATGAGAGAAGCTTGAAAGTTTTTCTCGGGTTTGGAAACAGTGCAAGTATGGGTCAGGAAGGCGAAAAGTTTAAAATAACAAAAAACCGTTTAATAAAGACGACGCTATTAATAGTATGCACCCTAGTATGACACATTATACGGCGCTATTGTTAACACTGCCCTATAATATTACTTTACACGACGGTATGTTTTAATGAAACGACGTTTTTAAAACGAATTACACGACGAATGTTTTTTCAAAAAAGATGAATCGTCATTTTCCAATTTACCCAACGACCTTATATTCAATAATACCACGTCGTTTTAATTACTCATACCGACGTGAAAAATTAATTCCACGTCTTCATTTTTCAATTAGGTGCTTTGTTCTTATGAACAGACGTTGTACTTATAAATTGAACGACTGTGTATTTTAATAAACCGACGTGGTTACTTTGGTGTTCTGAAAACGACGTCGTTCTCTTTTTAATACGCGCCAAATGACTTTTGGATTTTCGATGCAATTATGACGGCGCTTTTTTTATTTTAACGGACGTTGTACTTAGAAATAGAACGACAGTGTATTTTACGAAACCGACGTGGTTACTTGGGGTTTCTGAAAACGACGTCGTTCTATTTTTAATACGCGTCAAATGACTTTTGGATTTCCGATGTAGTTATAACGGCGCTTGTTTATCTAAACTGACGTTGATTATTAAAATATGACGTCGCTATGTAAATTAGAACCGACGTTGTACTTCGATAATTTGTTTAAATATGATTTTTTCACGCGTTTTTTAACTCTCAGTTTTCAATTAGGGTTGCAGAATGATTCCTCACAAGACCAAGCATGGGTTTGCTACATCCTCCTGTGTAGCAAGGGTGAAACCAGCTTGAGAACCCGCATGGGTGTTCCTGATGCTCGCAGAGACGGACTCAGGTGGTGGCTGTAGCTGGGAGTGGGCTTGAGGTTCAGAATGAGTAGGTGGTGTCTATTCATTCTGAACCTCAAGCCCACTCCCAGCTTCACCCCAAAGGCACAACCCACAACAGGTTCTAAGGCTGGTTCCACCTTGCTACACAGGAGTTTTGAAGTTGATCACTGTGGAAAAGGGGACTACAATGTAACCAGGAATCGAGGAGTGAGGGTTCACACTTTGTTGATTTTGATTTTGATTTTGATTTTGATTTTCAGGAATCGAGGCTGTGCAGGAGCTTGAGAACAAGAGGAAGGAGAGGGCCCAGCTTGCATATGAGAGGAAGAAACAGTTGAACATATATTTGCCACGATGTATTTGCCAAATTTGTGTTCATATATTGTGTAAATATTTAACACGAAGAGATTTGCCTTTTAAGATGAAAATGTTGTTGAGGATTGAGAATTAAATTTTGTTTTGTGTTAAGAAAGATATTACCAAAATAAAAGAAAAATTAATTAATTTTAAAAAGCTATAAACATAAGACGGCGGTTTACAGAGAGGGCAGACGTATAAATTGAAAAAATACGACGGTAATTTGAACTTAGGACATGGTAAATAAAAACGACAGTAGTGTTGTAGGTACCGTCGTGGTATACTCCAAAATAATAAGTCGGCGGTTTACAGAGAATGCACCGTCGTAGTATACAGACGTTGATTCCACTATATTATACGACGTGGATTAAGAACAGTTGGTCGTGTTTAGTAAGGAGTTAACACGGCAGGTTTTTTGGTGAACTGTCGTCTTTATTTTCTACGTCAGTGTATTCATACTTGCTGTCGTTGTTTTTTGGTCAGATTTTAACTCTGAAGAAATCCTTTTTTAAAAACGACGGTTTTTTATTTGTATGCGTCGTCTTTTAAAAATATTGAACAGTAAATCACTTATCCACGACGGTTTTTTTTTTATACTGTCGTCGATTTAAATACAACGACGGTTTTATGTTATGCCGTCGTCTTTTTCTGGTCGTCTTTTCCCATTTTTGTAGTAGTGATTGTCCAATTTCTTACCCCTATTTCTTTCCGATCGAGCCCAAAACTTGGGCATCGTCATAATATGGTGGGAGGAGTCATTTGGGACTTTTGAGTGAAATCCAATCGCTAGAACTATGCAATACGCCAACCACTCCAATTCAGAATGAACTGGCTATGAACTTGAATTGTCCAATTTCTTACACCCATGGATTTCCGATCGAGCCGAAAACTTGGGCATCATCATAATATGGGGGGTGGAGTCATTTATTGAGTTTTGAGTGAAATCCAATCGCTAGAACTACATAATACACCAACCACTCATATAAGGAACGAACTGCGTTTGAACATGAATTGTCCAATTTCTTACCCCTATTGAATTCCGATCGAGCCCAAAACGTGGGAATCATCATAATATGGTGGGAGGAGTCATTTGGTGAGTTTTGAGTGAAATCCAACCACTAGAACTATGCAATACGCCAACCACTCAAATTCGGAACGAACTGGCTGTGAACACTAATTGTCCAATTTCTTACACCTACGGATTTCCGATCGAGCCCAAAACTTGGGCATCATCATAATATGGGGGGAGGAGTCGTTTGGTGAGTTTTGAGTGAAATCCAATTGCTAGAACTACGGAATATACGAACCACTCATATAAGGAATGAACTGCCTTTGAACATGAATTGTCCAATTTCTTACCCCTATTGATTTCCGATCAAGCCCAGAACATGGGTAATATGGTGGGAAGAGTCATTTGGTGAGTTTTGTGTGAAATCCAATCCCTAGAACTACGGAATACACCAACCAGTCCTATAAGGAACGAACTGCGTTTAAATCTGAATTGTCCAATTTCTTACCCCTATTGATTTCCGTTCACGCTCAAAAGTTGGGCATCATCATGGTATGGAGGGAGTAGTCACTTGGTGAGTTTTGAGTGAAATTCAATCGCTAGAACAATGCAATACACCAACCACTGCTACTCGGAACGAACTGCCTTTGAACTTGAATTGTCCAATTTCTTGCACTAATGGAATTCCGATCGAGCCCAAAACTTGGACATCATTATAATATGGTGAGAGGAGTCATTTGGTGAGTTTTGAGTGAAATCCAATCGCTAGAACTATGCAATGCACCAGCCACTCCAATTTGAAACGAACAACCTTCGAACTTGAATTGTGCAATTTCTTACACCAACGGAATTCGGATCAAGACCAAAACTTGGGCATCATCATAATATGGTGGGAGGAGTCATTTATTGAATTTTGAGTGAAATCCAATCTCTAGAACTACGGAATACACCAACCACTCCAATTCGGAACGAACTGCTTTTGAACCTGAATTGTAAAATTTCTTACACCAATGGATTTCCGATCGAGCCCAAAACTTGGGCATCATCATAATATGGTGGGAGGAGTCATTTGGTGAGTTTTGAGTGAAATCCAATCGCTAGAACAACGGAATACACCAGCCACTCCTATAAGGAACGAATTGCCTTTGAACCTGAATTGTCCAATTTCTTACCCCTATTGATTTCCGATCGAGCCCAAAACTTGGGCATCATCATAATATGGTGGGAGGAGTCATTTGGGGAGTGTTGAGTGAAATCCAATCGCTAGAACTACGGAATACACCAGCCACTTCTATAAAGAACGAACTGCCTTTGAACCTGAATTGTCCAATTTCTTACTCCTATTGATTTCCGTTCGAGCCCAAAACTTGGGCATCAACATAATACGGTGGGAGGAGTCATTTGGAGAGTTTTGAGTGAAATCCAATCGCTAGAACTACGGAATACACCAACCAATCCTATAAGGAACGAACAGACTTTGAACCTGAATTGTCCAATTTCTTACTCCTATTGATTTCCGATCGAGCCCAAAACTTGGGCATCAACATAATACGGTGGGAGGAGTCATTTGGTGAGTTTTGAGTGAAATCCAATCGCTAGAACTACGGAATACACAAGCCAATCCTATAAAGAACGAACTTCCTTTGAACCTGAACTGTGCAATTTCTTACCTCTATTGATTTTTGATCGAGCCCAAAACTTGGGCATCATCATAATATGCTGGGAGGAGTCATTTGGTGAATTTTGAGTGAAATCCAATCGCTAGAACTATGGAAATACACCAACCACTCCTATAAGGAACGAATTGCCTTTGAACCTGAATTGTCCAATTTCTTACCCATATTGATTTCCGATCGAGCCCAAAACTTGGGCATCATCATAATATGGTGGGAGGAGTGATTTGGTGTGTTTTGAGTGAAATACAATCGCTATAACTACGGAATACACCAGCCACTCAGATAACGAACGAACTGCCTTTGAACCTTAATTGACAAATTTCTTACCCCTACTGATTTTCGATGGAGCCCAAAACTTGGGCATCATCATAATGTGGTGGGAGGAGTCATTTGTTGAGTTTTGGGTGAAATCCAATAGCTAGAACTACGGAATACACCAACCACTCCTATAAGGAGCGAACTGCCTTTAAACCTGAATTGTCCAATTTCTTACCCCTATTGATTTCCGTTCAAGCTCAAAACTTTTGCATCATCATATTACGGTGGGAGGAGCCATTTGGTGAGTTTTGAGTGAAATCCAATCCCTAGAACTACGGAATACACCAATCACTCCTATAAGGAACGAACTGCCTTTAAACCTGAATTGTCCAATTTCTTACCCCTATTGATTTCCGTTCAATCTCAAAACTTCGACATCATCATAATATGGTGAGAGGAGTCATTTGGTGAGTTTTCAGTGAAATCCAATCGCTAGAACTATGCAATACACCAACCACTCCAATTCATAACGAACTGGCGGTGAAGG